>VZSR01000680.1:2824980-2878300 GCA_013398615.1 Brachypodius melanocephalos
CTCTCCAGGGATATGAGCACAACACGGCTCCGTTTGTTTTTCCTTCCCCGCAGCAGCTCCCGGAGTTTTCCTTCTTTCCCCTCCCTCTCCTTTTTCCCCGCCCCCCCCGCTCCAGCGCGGAGCGGGTTCTGACCGCCTCTATTTAATGAAGTTTTACGCGTTGTGTTTGAATGCCTTCAAACGCGTTGATATCGGGTTTTTTTGTTGTTGTTGTTTTCCGATTGAATTCTGATTTTTTACAGTTTTGCGATGGCTGGAGAGATAGAAAGCAGTAAACGCAGTGCCTCATTACCTATCAAAGATTTCAGTCTGATTGCTTTAACAAGAAAATTAACAAATTTGTCAGGTGTAATTACACAAAAAGAAAATCGTGAGAAGCTACCCAGCTGTTCAGCAGTCTGCCAAATTACACGTTATTATGTTCTCTTTTTCAGTAACCCTGCACTCTAAATAAAGTCTTAACGAAATTTCTGTTTCCCTGAAAGCTGCAGCTGCTGTGGGTTTTTCTCATAACTAAATTACTTTTAAGTTTAATACGTTTGTTAAAACTTTCATCCCTTCAGTCCACCATCATGCTATTATTTCTTTTATGGATTGTTCACTTTTTCATTTTCTTTTTGTGTTAATAACAGTAGAATAAGCTACATCTTGTACTAGCTATAACTTTTAAAGGTATTTGCAGTTATGTTTAGGTAAGGTCCAATAATATAATGCTTTGTTATCTTCTGTTAAGTTGAGCAAGGCTAAATTCTATTAAGTTAATTTTGTAAATTTTATGTCTGCTAAGTTTTGGTATTATCAAGTTTAGACAATGTTTTATTCCAGTTTTATATAGACCACAGTTGTATTCAGTATTAGTAATTATTAACTTTGATTATTCTTAAGTGTACCTTCCATTTTGCTGAGGTAATAATTGAGCTACATTTTATTAATATAAATCTCTTTTACGGCAGAGTTCTATTGAGTTCATTTTGTTAAGCTTTAGTGCTGTGAAAATTTATTTATACCAGGTCTGAGTGTTATTCAATCTGAGTTATTATAGCCTTCACTAGTCAGTTGTTCAGTGTTTTCTTTTGTTTTATTTCACTGTTATAGATACATGCGTGTTTGGAATATATGATCTCAGCTTTCTCAGATCGTTATGACTGATCTATTTTTAGGAGAAAACGTTAGAGATGAGCTCCTGTTTGAGTCATTGCCCATGTTTGAGTCATGTCCTCACTGTTGAAACCACATTCCTGTTAGGAAGGGACCTTCCCAACTCCTGAAGTCAAAGCTGCTCCAAACTCCTACAGTGAAAAAAATTCCCAACTCTGAAACACAAACAAGGGCCCCAGCTCCCTTGGCTGTGGAAAGAGTGCAAACATAGCAGTGCCTCCTCTAGCAGAGTCACTGCCACGAGCCTCTCGGGATTGGTCCCTTTGAAAAGGGCAGGAAAACTTCCACGGGGAGCTTTTCTCCCCTTGGAGGCTTGTGCAGCATGACTCATAGCAGAAGCTGTTCTCAAAATGGAAAGAAATGCAGCAGCAATTAGTGTTTAGAAATACCAAATCCTGCAATCCACATCTTTGGTTTTGAGCAGTGAAGGTTCCCATTAAATCGGGTTTGTGGTATTTCCTGTGACAGATGGTAAATGGGGTAACAGTTACAGCACTGCAGGACCAGGACAGAGGGGCTGGAAGCTGCTGTTCCACAAGAAAACCCCCAGCTCAACCAAAGCAGGTTGGGTTGGTTTGAGTGGCTTCATTCAGTATCCTACAAAGGGAACAAACTGCAGTCATGCGAGAAGGGTTCAGTGCAAAACACAACTAACTACGGCCAGGGAAGCCCAAAGTTTCAATTAATTTTATTTTTTTTTATTTTTGTTTTTACAGTGTACATTGTTAAATAATGTAAAGAAAACGCTTGTAATTCAGAAACAGATTTTATGTGGAAAAAGATACTCAAAGTGTAATATTAAACAAAATAATTTAACAGTTCAGTAGCATTAGTTTATTCCTCTAGACTTCAGTTATTCATCCACAGGAGGAGAGGGAGGGAGAAAAAAAAATCAATGGTAAATAAAACCAGTTGTTGCATAACATTAAGTGAAAAAACGACCTCAAACTTATTAGATCAAATTTAAATAACCATGTGCTGCATCCAGCTGCCCAGTTCCTCTGCCACCACCATTACCCTCGTCTCATGACTGCCTCAGCTCTGACCTGGGCGTGCTCCAGAGCCTCCCCGTATCCATCCATCCATCCATCCCCTCAGACAGAGCCTCAGCCCCGGGCCTGCTGCCCTCCTGCTCCCGCTGGAGCCTCCCATGTCCCCCGGAGCTCCAGCCTGTCCCTGTCCCACAGAACTTGGAGCCTGGGCCCAGAGCTGCTCCTCTTCAGCCCGGGCCGGCCCTGCCCTGCTGCCAGAGCTGCTGCACAAGGGACAGAACAGAAAGCATCCCCCAACTGCTCTGTGAAAACGAGAGAATGAGAACACTGCCGGCACAAAACCTCCCTGGCAAGGCCCAGCAGGGAACAGAGCTCCAGATGAAAACAAACGTGGCCAAGTGACACCCTGTGATGCACCAGCCCCTCCCAGGACAGCAGGGAGCTGCTCCTGAGCACCAGGGAGCTGCAGCCTCCTCCTTCACAGCCTTCTGCAGCACTACATCAATACCGGCTGGTATTATTTTGACTTGGAAGAGGAAACCAGTATTTCTTAAACACGAAAAGGGAGAATGACCAAAGCAAGAAGATACAGTACAGGTACTAAGAGGTGACAAGTGACAGACAGTGACAGTCCTGGTACCAGCTTGAAATTTTATGTTAAGAGTGAACAAAATTGTAAATCCTCCAAGTAAGAGAGAGGAAACTTCTTGATGCCGGCTGTTTCAAGTACATCCATTGCCGGCAATGGACGTTGCACCAGGACAGTCTGTTCCTGGCTTCAATGAATTTTACCAACAAAAAAGGTAAGAAAAGCAATCCCAGCAGACAAGCCCATGCCAACGAGCAATGGCACCTCTCCCTCAGTCACATCCTGACCAAACCTCTTCACCACTTCACAGGTGGAGTCCAACTGCATCTCAAGTTGGGCCTTTCCCAAAGACACACGCTCTCCCCGTCCTCTTTCTGCTGACCCAGCCCTCCTGCCTCGAGCCAACACTGCTTAGGTCTCGTCGTAGCTTCACCTGCATCCCTCAGTCCCAGCCCACGTGGCCCCTGTCACCCCACACCTTCAGCTCTGCCCCCTGGACAAGTTTCCCCACACACAGAACTGCTCTGACCCTGGCCTGGGTGGCCTCCCCTGCACTCCTGGTGGAGCAGGAGCCCGGGGTGCCCTGACCATGGGCACAAACATCTGCCCTCAACTTGCCCTCTGCCCACCTGGGCTCTGCTGGGAAGACGACGCTAAACTGCAGAAGCAAGAGAAGTCCAAGGCACTAAAATATCCAGCAAGCATACTGGGAGAACAGACAAGTATTCAAGTACATTAATTTATACAATTTTACATTCACATTTATTTATCTAATACAATGAAAATACAAAGGAAAAAGTTAAAGTGTCTCCAATAAGTATAAGGATATAGCTAGCTTTTTTTCCCATTTTTTCTTTTTAACTTTTTTAACCCTCTATATTCCACTCATTTTTAAACTACTGTTGTCCAACAACATTTATATATCACAGTGTTTCCACATCAAAACTGATGGTAAGTACATGTCCGCAGGGAACTTTTAAATTTTTTTTAACAATTTAAATTGCTCTAATGCTGCAGTCAAAGCTGTTAATATCTTACTTTAAGCAGTAATGACCTATCAAGCACAGGCTGCACCACAAGTCCATTCGTGTGCCCCATTGTTTCAGAGCCAGATACGATTGACTGGGGAGAAGGAGAGGAGGGGGATTCGGACAGCTTTCTCCTCACCTTGGTTCTTCAGGAGAGGCCAGGAGAGTGCTAAAGCCTCATGCTAGGGTTCAGCTCTCCCACCTCCACACATGTGGATTCAGCCTCCAACCAGAAAAACTGTACAGCAAGACTATGAACTGACCCCACGGCTTCTGCTCCCGTCCCACACGAAAGCAGCTCCCTGGGTGAAAAGCTGTCCCATCACAAGGATGCTCATCATCCTCCTCCCCCCTCCCAGTGTGTGGGGAAACTCCCGCCGCAGAGAGTTGACAGCGATGCTTGGAGAAGATAAACTCATTCCCGGTCTGGCAAGGCAGCAGTTCATTGCAGCACTAGTAGTGATACAGGGCCCCCTCTCCCTCCCCGTGTCCTGTCCCGAGGCGTGGCCAGCAGGGCTCTGGCACGGCTAAGTGGTCCGCAGGTTGGAGCCTGGAGGGTTGCTGACAGACTTTTGCAAATTGCTGATGTTGAAGCTTTGCAAAGACGTGGCCCCCACGGGCTGGAACTGGCCGAGCTGTGGCTGTGCTGGCCCCCCTGGCCCGCTCCAGGGCGGGGGGAAGGAGGCTGCTGGGTAACCGTACTGCTGCGGAGGGCACATGGCCTTGCTGAAGGGACCTAGAGAGGTAGCTGAGGCTGCGGGGATGGGCGTAGCACCCAGGGAAGATGTCATAGAGATACAGAGCTGACCTGGTGCTGAGAACTTTCTTGCCATTCCGGGGCCCTGAAAGGCAATCCCAGCACCGAGAGAAGTTACACAAATGTGCCTTAGAAACCACCAGCCCACCCTTGGCCCACAGTCTGCTCCCCATGGTATTTACAAGGACAGGCCATGGCCCTCCCCTTTGGTTTTCCCCTTCCCTTCCAGAGCAGGCACGTAAAGAGGCCGCTAGCAGTGCTCCAGAGCTGCTGCCCAGCTGTGTTTGGAACCCCAAGGAGACAAGGACACCCACAGCCCCTCACCTCGTAGCTGCTGTGCCCTTTGCCAACCTTCTTCCCAGACAGGTTCATGGCGTCCCGGGCCCAGTTGTCCACCAGCTTGTGCAGGTCGTCGGTGAAGGTGCCCTTGCGGCTGGAGGCGATGGCCGTGGGCTGGCTCGGGGGGGCCTGGCTGTTCACTGCAGCCCCCACCGTGTTGGTGCTGCTGGTCCCTGCAAGCACAGACACAGCCATCAGCACCTGGCCCAGCACAGGCCTGCCCCTAGAGCACTCACACCACAACCTCAAACGCCATGCAGATTAATTCTGGGTTTCGATTCCAGGACACACTCAAGTGGGAACTGCAAGGGCTCCTACAGGCATTTTCTCAGATTCAGAGTGTTTCCCAGAGAGGTTTGCTTTGCAAGGAGTGCTGCAAGTGGTCATCCTAAGAGGGGAGTGGCAGCAGCCTACAGGTGTTTGTAGAAGGAAAAGGACATTAGAGTTCAGCACTGAGTGACAGAAAAGTCATGTCACTCTCATCCTACAACTTTTAATCAGCAGCAACCACTGTGGCATAGGTCGAGTTCCACCTTGGAGGACCAGGCTGGGTGCTGAATAAGGAGCAGTAAAATCAGCATCACCAGCTGCTCTGTAGCAAATTATCTCCACTTTGTGAAACAAAGAGAAAAAGTCACCCAGTTTACCAAAAAAAAAAAAAAAAAAAAAGCCCCAGTCAGAAACAGCAACTTTTTTCCTATAACTGCCATCCTCATGTTCTTGAGGACAACCAGGTGGGACTGTCTTCATCAGCCAAACAGCCAGGATCAGCAGGGGAAGTCTGCACTGCACTAAACTTGGCTGTTTGCCTCTAAAAGCTTTTTTTTGCCATTATGTTGAGATTTCCTAAGTCAGAAGAATAAACATTTCAGATGCAAACAACTAATACAGCTTAAAGAAGGCAGGAGAGTATTCCTCAGACAAGCTCTGACAGGTTTCTCTTTTCACTGCAAGAACACAAAACACCTTCACATAAATGCCAGGTTTCACTTCTGCATCTTATCCTGTGGGGGAGAAAACCAACCTAGTAGTTTTGTTTTGGAGAGCCTTCCAATGCCCCTCGTATTTATAAACAAGCAACTGCACTCCGGTCTAGGTTTGTGAAAGGCAGACCTCATAACAGGAAGCGAAGAAATCATGTTATTACCTAGGATCCTAAATTCCCAGCAGTATTGCAAAGTATCCTCATGTACAGACATGGAAGTGCCAGTCAACCACTGGGGCAGCCCCAACAACAAAAGCAGCATCAGCAGGGCTGAAGACAGCACTGCTTGCAAACACTCATCCTCACCTATTCCTTGAGTCCCTCAAATATTTCTACTGCTCCCTCAGGAGACTGCACCTGGGAAATCCATGAAAAGCTGGGTCTGGGGCAGGCATTTCTGAAGGGAAGCCATTTGTAGGTGGGTGACAGAAATGGCAGCAAGGAACATCAGTCTCTGTTGCAAAGGCCAGTGACACAGTGGCTGTCTCCTGCCTGGCAGTTCCTTCATCTGCCCCACTTTCCCTGGCCATCAGCCACATTCCTTGCCACCACTGCATCAAAGAAAGAACTGGTTCCAAAGGCCTGCAGGAATGTTTCGTACCGAGGAGTGGATTAGGAAGGTGACATACTTACTATGCAGGACAAATAAACAAAGTGTTACTGCCTCTGGTGGTGCTGAGGAGGGAAGGACACGGATCCATCCCCCCAGTTCCAGCTCAAGCATGGAAGTGGCTCCGGGCTGGGACCCACAGGAGCTGTTAGTGGGGGCAGACATGCCACAACACAGAGAGGGAAGAAAAAGGTTCCCTGAGCAGGGAGTGGGGCAGCAGCACTGATGGACAGGAGCAGAGCACACTGTGTGGTGCAAGGAAAGGCTGCTGGGAAGGGACGAGAACCTTAAGCATGCATCGTGTGGAGAGGGCTCTGGATACAATCATTTGATAAGAGCAATGGTGGGAAAGGTGAAGTTAAATACAAATGAGGCAAAAGCAAGGAAGAGGTTCTTGGGGAGGGGGAACACTGCCAAAACCAGTGATAATCACATTCCACCATGAGAGTTCATGCAGGAATTGACACACTTGCTCTCATCCTCTTCAGGATGGCCAGCATCCGCTTGTGCTAGTTCACATTTCCACTTTAATCTCTAAGTACTCTGGATCCTGGACCTACACTGGAAAGCTTCCTCAGGCCAGGGAAGGGGGAGAGTTAATCAAGGCATGTACAACAGCACATCCAGCTGAAGATCACTGATCAAAGTTTAAGCGTTTTCCACAGAGCTAGATTGGTTCAGGTGACAAAGGCTGCCAGAGCTTTGTCTCCCAAAGTGGCTTTGTCAGGGAGCTCCCACCTCAGGTCACACCAGCCTGCAGCATCAGAGCTGAGCTCTCAGTAATGTCCATTCCAAACTGACTTCTGAGGAATTTCCCATTTAACTCTGACACACTCACTGCCTGCAGAAACTGCCATCCCGAAGAGGCTGAAAAGCAAGTGCTTCAACTTGTAGCATTCCATGGAAACAACCCCCACATTCCTGCTCGGTCACAGCCGCCGTCCCCAGTTCTGCTCTGACATCAAACAGCCTCTCTCTCTCCAGCCCACTACCTAGAATGCCTTCACTCTGCCCTGGATTTTTCCCCCCATAAACCACAGTCAAATGACACCTTTAGAACAGCCTTAAATGACATGTGCACACACAGGCTTTTCTGAACATCTCTTGCTTTGGGAGACACACTGGAGATCTCTGGTGGCTGACTCTCAGGCTTTTAAACACTGGAGGAGTGTCTGCAATTGGATCCATCACTGAGGTGGCAAGGCCCACCAAACCCCAAACCAAGCAGCTGCTCTGAGCACATCTGCAGCACTTTACAGCGAGCAGCTGGCCCTGCTGTGGCTCTCGTGAGCCAGAGCAGAGCTCCGGAGGGAAGGGGAGGCTCTGCCTGCCTCCACCTGGCTGCAGGAGCAGCACCAGACTGGTCAATGTACTGAGGACAGAGCACACATTAGAGGGCATAACACAGACAGACAGATGCTGTGCTGGAGACAGAGTCAGGGACATAAGGCTTCAGTGACCAGGAAAAGCTGATGAATAGATTTACAATCAGGAATTGGAGATAACAGAAATAAGATAATTACTACAGAGCTGGTTGCAAGGACAGACTTTTTTCACCATCTTCCCTGAAGCACAAAGAGAGAGTAATTTGTTAAAGATAAGAGAAACAGTGAGAAATGTTTAGTATCAGGAAACATTACAAAAAGCTTGGTGAGAAACAGAGGACACAGCACAGCAGGGTTTTAACAGTCACTACTGGGACATTGTAGACAAACTCAAAGACTTGTCTGACAGTTTAATCAGAAAGAGAAGAGGCCCAGCCTCCTGCATTTATTCTTCATCATTCCCAAACCGTTGTGAAGGATGTCAGGAGACACTGAGGTCACAACTGTTACCATACAGTCACAGGTGTGGCTGTTATCACAAAAGGAAAAGCAAGTACATCTTCCATTTTTGCCAGGACATAGGAAACATTTTATAACTATCAAATTTCATCCAGCAACTGATTTATTTGATAGGTCAAGTGCTTTTAGTTTGTCACCCTCTTTTGTCAGATGTGTGAGAACAGTTCAGACATTCCCTGCCAAGCTGTACCACTCTGTTTCTCCAGCTGCACAGTTAAAGCATCAATCACTGCACTGTTTCCTCCACACCACAGATTCCAAGCCAGGATCTCCTCCAGCTGTCCCTCTCCACAGCACTCTGCAGCAGCACTCAAGGACAAGGCTCCAGGCAGCAAGCAGCCTGCAGCACGCCAAGTGCCAGGCCAAGCTGAGCCATGCCAAGTTTTACCTGCTTTTACAGGACAGCTACAACACTTCTCAAAAAGAACCTGTTTCCCTTAGCATCAGTCCCAAAAGCAAGAGATACACATGCCAAAGTACTCCCAGAGCCAGGTGATGGCCAATTTACAGCAAGCCAAGGCCTTGCAAGTAAATGATACTCTCATATACTCAGCTCAGTGTCAGGTCTAGAAACACACTGACTGTTCTTCATATTCCCTTCCCCCAAAAAAGGACAGGCCAGACTAACAATTTTAAGTTAGCTTTGGCAAGAATTTAACTTCTTCCAAGAAAGGAACATTAGTTCTTGAGAGTGCAGATGTCAGTGCACATCTGCACATTAATATACACAGCAAAAACATTTAAAGCTGTTAAATTTGAAAAATAATTTTAATGCTTAGATCCCAAATCCAGGGGAGTGGGATAGATTAGTGCAAAACTGAGCAGCCAGGCAGATGTTTCCCTCCCTTCCTCAGAGGATGGGGCTGGGCATTGCAGCTGTCTCTGCAGAAGGCCAGGCCAGATCCCACACACAGCCCTGGCTCAGCTGAGCCCTGCCAAGCACAGCCAGACAGATGATGCAGATGGACAGGAGGGCTCCTGACAGCACTCCAAACCTCCTCACAGCCACTCATTCCAGAGGGGGGGAACAAATGTCAGACACTGAAAGGGGCCAGCCTGCAGAAGCAGCATGGGAGACACTGCAGCACTCCCAATAAAAAGCATCACAGCAGCAGCCTTGGCTCAAGCAGATTGTTATCGCAGCCACATCAGAAGTTTGAGGCTCTCTTGTAAGTCTGGCCTAAGGTAAGTACAAATGAGAGGATTCTGAAAAGAGCTGCAAGCTAGCTTGTGAGGGCTGACAGGATGTTGAACATGTCTATTTACCCACCTTTATTCGTTTTACATTTAACAGACCTTCAATTCACAGGAAAACTCTGAGCCCATTAGTAGGTAAGGTTTTTTTGAGTTTTCCTGAAATCACTCTCTAATTCTTTTTAAAGCCCTTCAACCCTTGGATCTTTAGCTAACCATCTGGTAATGAACACCAATCGTCACTACGAGCTGCCTACAGGTGGCATCAGAGCTCTGCAATGTCACCAGCTCTGGGGCTCAGAGCATGGGGACACATCCAGCTTGTGCTGCAAGCACCCTGCAGGGGAAGGAAACACTCCCCAGCACTAGTGCAGTGTGCAGCTAAGGGATAACCTGCAAAACAAACCTCCCTCACTCTCCCACTGCCAAGATCACCCCCCTGCAAGTCTGACGTTGTCAAACATATGCTGAAGCAAAATTACTGAGGGGCCTTGCTAAGTCTGCCCAGTTTGTGCCATTTCACTGACCTGTCCTGAAAGTTCCTCTAAAGGTTTAGGGAAATGAGTGCTCCTTACAGAGAGTTTAACAGCACAGAACACCAAACACGAGAACCCAAACTTCTAAAGGCGTGCTAAGAGCAGCTGAGCTGAGCCATGGGATGGGAGGGAATACAAGGTGGCAGGTGAGGATGGGCTGCATGAAACAGATCCGAGCAGCAGAAACCAAAACCAAAAAGACAGAACAAAAACCAGACAAGGAAGGAGTAAAGGTGTTACACACAAAGAGCCAAGCAGGGCGTACTCAGAAATCGGGTCCTCCTGCCAGCAGGCTTGAAGGTGACTCTCTCAGATGCACAGTTAAACTTGGCACAGCCTGTGAGGAAACAAGAACGGGGAGAACAGAGAGAGGAGAGGAGAAGAGACACAACACCACTACAAGATGTTAGCAACTTGAAGTTGGAAGGGTGAAATGCAATCACGACACACGAGAGTAAGTCTCCAAGTGCAGACCAAGGAGTACAGAGACAATATAAGGAGTGAAAGGACTCCCTCCAGCATCTCCAGACACGAGGCCAATCTCGCACTGCTCCTCTCCAGGACATAACCCAACTATCCAACTATAAAGCTGCAATCTAGAGGAAAGCCAGATCCTGGCAAAAGTACCCAATTATTAAATGGCACTGCAGCACAACTCTGGATGCTGGGAGATGATCCAAGTAGCTCCAAAATGCCTGAAACAATTCCATAAAAAAGAAACCTCTACAGAAAATTCTTCCTTAAAGCCTGCTTCCATTTTCTGTATGTACTTCTCCAGTTTCAGCAAAACCACACACTAGAATTGATGTATTCAAACTGTCTATGGCAAAGCTTTTCAAAAAGATGTGCAAGGGGGAAAAAGCCTTGAACAGCCAAGTTCAGATAAGTAAAGGAATCATCCCCTCAATGACAAGCAAAAAAATCCCTCCTTACTGAGTAAATCAGAGCTGTGCCTGAGAAATTATCTGATAATGTACTAATAACATACTAATAACAAGCAACCCACAGCCTGAGAAACCTGAGTACATGAACAATTTACCACTCCCACCATTTCATCCTCCTACACTAACTCTTCCTTCCAGGATAATTCCCAATTAAAGAACATGAGCCATTTTTTACCTTTTACTGTTACAAACTCCACTGACAGAAACAGCCAGACCAGTAAGGAAGTCTAAAAGGACTAAGACTCCAAGTCTTTGGAAACTTCCAACCATTTGAGTTATCTGCTGACATCAAACCTGCTCTGCTCCTCAGTCTCACTTCTGATTTCCAACCTCTCAATCTCATCTCTCTTTTCCTCTGAGCCAACACCTTTCCCAGGGCAGCAGCACCTTGCTGCCACCAACCCACTGCACTCTCCTGAGCTGTCCTTGGGGTTTCAGACCTTCAACCACCTCACACCTCACCCGAGTGAGAGGCTACAGATCCAGCTGCAAACAGCATCCATGCAAGCTGGGGAGCCCAAAGCTATTTCACAGCAGGTGTTAAAACCCAAGTGTCATGAAGCCAATGACCCAGTCCCAGTGCCAGTGACACCGGCGGCATTTGGAGTCTTACCTTGGCCTGGCGCCGAGAGGCTCGGCACCGACAGGGCACCGTCACTGGTGAAGGCAGAGTAGAGATTCTCACTGGAAGGGGAAGGCTTCAGGGGCTGTAACAAATGGTTCTGCCCTGTCTCTGGCACACTGCCAGGAGGGTGAAGGGTCTGCTGAGGGGGCAGCACTGATGGTGCACTTTGGGCTGACAGGTTGCCTAGAGGGAAAAGGAAGGCAGAAAGTTTCGGTTTCCACACGTTTTCGAACCTGATCAGGCATGACAATCCAGCCAAGAAAAGGACAGGCAGAAGAAAGAACTATTCCAGCTTCCGAAAAAGCAGTAAGACCAGAAAAATTCCTCAGTTTTAAGACAGCTCTGAGCTGGTTCATGTGCTCACAGGGCTCCTCTATCACACAGCAAAACAGAAATGAGCAGCCAGGCTGACTGCATACAGAGATCTCAGCATGACATGGCAGTGAATACACAAGAAGCAGTAACAAATATTTCTGCTGGCACTGCTGGCCCTCCAATGCTGTTTGTTCCTGCCACAGGATTAGAGAAACAGCTCCAATTGCCCAGAGAGTATCTGTCACCCACATCACTCCATCAGTAAACAGAACGAGTTCCTGAGTGCTGTTTATTAGAAAAATGGGCTTAGTAAGAAAGGAAGCCTTGACAATTGAAACTGATTCCCAATTTATAAGTACAACAAATCTTCAATTCCATTTAAAAAGCCACTATTTAAACATCCACAAATGTGAGTAAGTTTCTGCAGTGTAAGGCCCAGTAGTATCATGCTTAAATGGTACTAAATTAGGAAAAAAAAATCTCTACAGATGACTAAAGAAACCAGTCCCAACCTGCATAATCAGTTTCAGGAGGGAAGAATCAGAGTTTATCTTCAAAAAAAAGCTTTCTGCCATACTGTAAATTTACACTTTTCTTCCTTGTCAGAGCCCCATGACTAATATCTAAAAAATACAAATCCCAGCTCTAAAACTGCCCTTACAGAATAATGTCACAGTACCTTTCAGTGGACTGAAAAAGTCCCAAGCAAGACTACCAAACAGCAAAAGCAATTTCAAAAATGATAAAAGAAATCAAAGGAGGAACTGGTACACACACAGAGTCCTCAAAAGAAAAGACACAGACACAGATCTAAGAATGAGAGATGGTGCTTGGGCTATTTTATCTGCTAAAAATGCTGAAGGAAGCCTCACCTGATAGCTGAGGGCTTTTATGTCCCTGGGAGCTGCTACGACTGGACTTGCTGCTTTTTCCTTTTGTAGGTCTTCTCCTCCTTCCTGAAAGGGGTGCAGCTGGGGGGATAATTACTGCAGGTGGGGCCTTGCCCAGTTTCATGTAGAGTGACTCAATCTCCTGCTTCTGGCGGCTCTGCAGCTCCTGGATCTCTTTAAGGTGCCTGGCAAGTTACGGAAGAGCAGGATTTACAAGAATTCTATGTGTACACATACATGCAAACAGTTCCTTCCCTCCAGTCAAGCCTGAGCTGCCTCTTTGGTCAAACTCTTAAGAAAGCAGGAAATAAATCTCCACAAATAACCACTGAACACACATGGCAGAACACTCGCCATTTTCCAGTGTGCTCTAGCCCTGGCTAGAATTCCAAAACTAAGTTCCCAACGTTGCAATCACAAAACCAGAATAAACAGAAGTACAAAAAAAGCTTTCAAATGCTACAGGAATAGCTAGATTACTCATTTTCCCAGACATATGGCCTTGGAGACTTCAACACTGGCATTGCCTTACAATTTGTTTCAGAGCAGTTGCATACACAGGATTTGAAACTGCTGGCTACCCTAAAAAAAAAAAGTTCAACTTTCAGTATAAATAAATTAGTAGGTCACATTGCTTCACTTCTAAATTGTTTTCTGAGCCAACAAAGTCTCTTCAGGAAAAGAACCATTAGAAATGCCAGAAATGCATATCAGAAATGCAGAGACTTGTGTGTCATTTTTAACAAGACTGTTTTCCCCACTAACTCCACTGATATGCCAAATCTTCCTTAGATCTACAGACTTATCCACAGTGCAGCTGGCAATCTACATACAAGGTTACAGGGTAGAAAATTCAGCCCAGCAAACACATACATTCCTCTTTTGTTATAACTGTACACTGCTTTCCCTCTAAAGAACCTCACTTCCCACAGAAATGCTGCCAATGCTCCTGACACTCAGCAAAGGCTGAGGGAAGCAGAGGTGCAGCTCAGACTAATCCTGGTACGTCTATTCCAAAGCTAGAGCCTTACTTCTCCCGTAACCGACGGAGTTCCAGCTTCAAGTCCTCATCTTCAATGTCCGACTCATTGTCACTGCTCATGTAGGAAGAGTTGAAGGAGTTGCTGAGGCTCTGAACAGGGAGGCTGATCTTCGACCCCAGGTGCTGGCCAGAGTCTGGGCTCCCTGAGCCATCCTCCAGATCCTTAGCCATGCCACTGAGAAAGGCAGCCTCCAGATCAGAGGACGGCCCGTTCATGTGCGGGGACTGCCTGGACTCCGGTTCTTTCTTGGCAGCTGCAGCTGAAGCGGTGACTTGTTCCAAGCCCACGGAGAGCGGCAGAGTCACGGGCTCCTTCTGGGCACAGCCGAGCTCCTCGCGAGCCTTGGACACGGAGAAGCGCCCCACCTGGTCCGTGCTGGCCGTCACCTGGAAGCGCCCCACCTTGGTGGCCTGAGCGGCATCTCCCGGGCCAGGAGCTGGCCCAGGAATGCCATCCAGCACATCCAGGGAGGTGGCAGCCAGGGCCCCACTCTTGTGGCTCTCAGCCTGCTTCACCAGCGTGCTCTCCGGGCTGCTGCCAGACAGGCTGCAGGAATCACTGGAGCTGCTTTCAAACTGCACTGGCTTCGCTTCAGCTTTGTCACCCTCTTTGAGCACATCATCCACTGCCACAGACACCTAGAATAGAAATACAATCATGCAGACTTCCTTCGCTTTCCCTTAACGTGGTGCTTTTATTTCCCTTAATGGTAAGATGCATCTGAGAGGGGAAAATAACTCATTTCCTAGGTAAGCCACAAAGCAAGCTACTGCCTCCCTCCAGGCAGAACGCTGCCACACAAAGCAGCACTTGTGTGTCACCTGGAGGATTAACCCCAAGAACCAGCAGCCTCAGATGGGGCCTCCTTCACCAGCAGGACACAACACAGTGAACATCCCAGCATTAAAGGCCACGATGAACCCCTGTGCTCACAACCGCAGCCGTGCACAGCCTGGGCACTCCCTGCCCTGGATGGACACAGCATCCCAGCCCTGCTTTCACAAGCCCTGCACAAGGCACAGGGAGCTGGCAGCACCAGGAACCAGCCCAGGATGCTGTTCCAAGAGCCAGCTGAGCTGAGCATCTCCTACCTGGAAGCGTCCCATCTTCAGCACGCTGGCTCCGGCTGCAGCAGCTGCAGCGCTGCTCTCTCCATCTCCTGCTGCCAAAACTGAAACAGGAGAAGGGAATCAACACAACAAGGAGCTACAGATTGTTTGAACTACAACCATTTCTTGTTATGTACTTCAAATTCAGCTATCTGGTAACTCCAAAGAGGCTTCTGGACTTGTAGCACCAGATTAATATTAAAATGTTAACTATTAATGTTAAGTTGAAGCATTTTTCTACAAAGCTTCCCTGCACAGTGTATTTGCCAAAAGTACACTTTTAGGCAACAGTAAAAAAAGCACACTGATTTCAAACAGGGATGTGAAATAGACAAATAATAAAAAATAGAACTTTCATAAAATTTATGAAAGAAAAAGCTTATTTTGATTCAGTATCTAGAGTGACTACCTAAATTTCACAAACACTGGGGACAATTTATTCACTGAGAAGGGGCAAGTTAAAGAAATGCTATGAACTCCATTTACTCTGACGTTTTCCAAGCTGGACTCTTAGGTGACAGCTCCTAATTTTGTTGCTTTGTGCACTGGCAGTATAAAGTTACAAAGCTGAGAAGTAATATTTTATTTTTAAATCAGTTCTGTTGGACAGTTTGCTCTGTTTATTAAGCAGTTCCCAGTTTGTTTACCTTTACCTTCTAAATTTAAAAGATAAAACCCAACTCATTCTATAGCAGACTAATGAATGTTACATTATAATTCACCAGTCCCAAAATGAGGGTGTTTCATTTATTTTCCCTCATGATTTTATTGGCTTCTTAAGGCTCGTTATTCAACTTCAGAGGGACATGCATGTTAAACAGAGTTTACTAGACAGTTCAAGAAAAAAATTCAGCACTGTATTAACAGCTCCTTTTAAAAAGAGAAGATTTCAAAAATTAAAACAATTAGAGGAATACTAACAGGAAAATCTCATATTATTTTGCAAGTGTTGATTCCCCCCCAGTAACTCAATGCAGATTTGAAAGTCTGATCAGCCAGACTTTAACTGGTGATCATCCAGTCCACCTGCAGCTGTCCTAAAGCAGACAGGACAAAGTGTGGGTTTCTTACTACCTTTCTGAAATTTTTAGTAGTTGAACCTTGGTTTCTCTGTTCAAACAGAAATGAAACAGCCTCAGGTAAGGCAGAGGCATCCTACACGTGGAGCACCGTGTCATGACACAAAGTGAGTCCTACTGGTGTTGCCAGGAACATAACACATGACAGAAAACAGTTCCTTCAAGTCCTGCTGCTGTACCTTAGCAGCACAGTGGAGACTCTTTGGGAGTCTTAATTCAGGATTTTGGACAGCTTTAAGTCCTAAATGAGTCCTTACAACACACATGTATCTATCACTCCCCTCCTCATGGCCTACAGGAGAACATTTCAGTCTGGCTACTAAAAATTAGTAAGATCCCCTCCAGGAGCTGCCATTCCCTATCACCTCCCAGGTGGTTAGTGTGCTCAATTTTGATTCCTGTGTCCATGCTGAGAAATCCCCCCCAGTAACCATGGCTGTCTTACCATCCTTCAGGCACTGTGCTGCCGTGGACACCGGCCCAGTCACCGCTGTTGATGCTGCTGAGGGCACAGACTGCACGTTCAGGGAGGGAAACAAAAGAAATTCAAACAATTAGAGCCTCATGGAATGCCAACAAACCCAACATACTGCATGTTACACAGCTTTCTTTGCTTCCAACAGGGACAAAGTATGAGCCATGAGAAGCCAAATGCAAGATAAGAGATTTTCCAGGCCTTATAACCCTGAGGCTGTGAGCAGATCACCCCTTGGCCCGTGCAGAAATAATGCATAAATATCCACCTGGACTGTCAACCATCGTCTTCATTCAGCATCCAAAGCTCTTTAATAGAAGCTTTTAGAATTTCAGATCCACACTTCAAACATCCCTTCCAAATTAAAACTGTTTAGTGGTCTTTCCCCTTATTCCACAGTCACTTCCATTTCTAGTCTGGTGACACCACCAGAAAAGCTGAAATAACAACTAATACCAAAAAACAGCCTCAGGAAATGATGTCACCTATTGCAGTACACAGACTTTCCCCATTTTGGGTGACTCAGTCCCACGAACTGGAAGATGACTCTGAATTTTTATTTTTAAAAGTCTAAATGCTGGTGTAGTGATATTAAAGGCAGTGACCTAAGAGCACAACTTGGACCAAACCCTGAGGTTTTGCCAACATTGCAAACATACACAGGCAGGAGCAGATGTCACTGGGACTGTCTCTGGGCTAAGGGTTCTTCTCAGCTGAGCATCCAGATCTTCCAGTGGCTGCTGGGACTGAGAAAGAAAAGAGTAGAATTATACCCCAGCTCAGGAAAAAATAAAAGCATTGTTGAGAAACATATTTAAATTTTTAAATTAAATATTTGATATTGAACATATTTAATGTTAAAATGTAAAGCACTCACTACAGCTTCCATATTTCTATCTAGCTTCTTTCCTACACATTTAGATTTAACGTGTATAGCACAGTAAGACTGGAACATATTTGTTTAAAAACAACAGAACATGAAAATTAACTGGAACTTTAAAAAAAGAGAAAAAAGAAAAGAAAAAACTCCACAATCCCAATCAACTAACAAAAAAACCCCCAACCCACAAGTCCCCTCAGAGAGGCTAAAAAGATGGATTGACTTGCAGAGGATTGAAAGGGGCAGAATCTTTCAAGAATGTTTATTACTTAGATTTCAGCTGTTTCAGTTAGAATACAAGATGTTGTTCAAACTTGGCCAGTTGGATTGGGGAGAAGAAGGGAAGAAGAGTATTTTACCTAAAAATATCTTGAAGATAATAAAAGTCCCAAAATCTTGAAATTATTAAATTAGGGCCATGCCCATAAGATACATTGAAAGAAGAACATATTGTCAGATACATTAAGTTGCAATTCTGACCCTACAGAACAGAAATTTTCATTAAACTTTAGCATTATTAATCTTTCCAAGACTTTTACATTTTAAAAAAATGCTGTATCTGTTTTTAAAACTGAAGGGGAGATCCTGACAACATAAAAATATTACTTTCCACTGGAAGTTAGAGGTACACAAGAGCATGAAGATGCTTTCAACAGATTGCCAGGATTCTTCCTGACTTGTGGATTTCAAAGCAAAACCAAAACCCTAGGAACAATAAAGCCTGTATCAATTCCATTATACGAAAAAAAAAAAAAAAAAAAAGGGCAGAAGATGCAGACTTCTATGACTCCATTCAGAAATCCAACAAGTGAGATAATTTAATCCAACACCGTAAAATAAAAGGACATGTCACCTGTAATACTAAATAATTCTCATCACTTATGCTAACGTAAGATATTTTCTTCAAGTAAACAAAGAGCTATCAGAATGATCAGGAAACAAAGATTTCCTTACAGAGCAAGGGACCAAAATGAAGCTTGAGAGATTAATCTAAGTTCACTTTAAAAAGCAATTAAGGAATAAATCGAACAGGTTTTTAAGAGTATGGAACAGACTGTTCAAAACTGGTCCTGAGATGACGTGTGCTGTGTCTGCAAATTACGATTGTGCTCCTCAGGAAAGGGGAAAAGTTGTGTAATCCCCTGCTAGTGGCAGGAGCAGCACAGAAGGCAAGCCTATCTACTTCAGGACAAGCCAGTAATTTTCCAGACAGAACTATGTGATAGCAGCAAATGCTCTTAACAGTCAATTAGATCTGATCCAGTTGGTCCTCTCCAATTCTGTCTCACTCCTAGACAATCCTGAGTTCAAATGAGAAGTGAAATGCAGTAAGTTGTTTGCAAAGGACAAGAAGCCAGGGATCTCTATTTGTGACTCTTCCATGCCACAGCTCCTGCCAGAAATACCTCTGACAAACAGGAAGCAGCCTTTTGCAGGGGCTTGAGTCATAGAAGTGGTTACAAGTGCTTTTGAGCTTAGGGGAAAATACTGCCAATACACTGAATTTCCAGCAATGAAAATGAGAAGGACTATGAGCTCCATATGACTGATTTTAACCACCTGTCTCGTGACCCATCTGATACCTGACCATGAGAAAAATGCAGGTAAGAACCATCACCAAATTGTCGTCTTCTCCTTAATAAAACCATGCTTCAGAAAGAACTGCCTAAAAGAGGTAAACCAGCTTCTGCCTCTGAAGTCGGGGGAAAAAACAAATGTTTTCTTGCTCAGTTTGGAGAAAGGAAATATCCATTTTCTTGCTACTCACAGGGCAGGATTATGGCTCTAAGATCAAGATGTAAAAATGAGCTACTTTTTGAAAATATTTCAGCTGAATAAGCCTTTTCCCTTCCAAACTCAGGCATCATCTGCCTTAGCTGTACAAAGCACAGAGCTGTCAGTATTTCCACAGCAATGATGCCAGTCTGGGTAAAATTCAGGAGGATTTCCCTGTCTGAATCCCAGAGTGGGTCAGGCTGGAATGGAGCACAGGGGGTCATTGCTCCAGCAGGGCCATCCCAGAGCACCTGGCCCAGCAGTGCCTGCAGAGGCTTCTGCAATAGCCCCAGGGAGGGAGACTCCCCAGCCTCTGGACAATCTGTTCAGTGCACGGGCCCTGCACAGCAAAGAAATCCTTCCTCACATTCAGGTGGAGCTCCTGTGCAGCATCTGCCCACTGCCTCTTGTCCCATTGCCTGGCACCACCATTTAAACACAAAAGATCCCAGCTAACTATTATTGTATACAAGGACAGAAGCTAAGCAGGGGAAGCCACTGCTGTGTTTCAAGTCATGTTTATGATGAGGAACTTCGAATACATTTTGCAAATCTTAAAGCCTAGTGAAATCAGAATGTAGTAATAAGCACAAAATAAACAAAACCAAAAAAATCTACAACCACAACAAAACAAATATTTTAAAAAGCAATTTAAAAAACCCCAAGAAACCAAGAAACAAAAACCCCCAACAACCAACCAAACAAAAAGGCAATCATCAAAAAAAACAATCAAACCCCAAAACCTCATGAGGAATTCACGAAGGCAATTTTACATTTTCATAAACATTTCATGGCAATATATAGGTTTTTTATTATTTTGCTACTATACTCTTTTCAAGAAGAGGTTCAAGTTTTATCTACAAAATCTGCTGCATTATATATTTTTTTGAAAATATTTCAAGTTCGGATGAACACACTAAAACCTGTAAGCCTGATTAGGCACTGGGTACAGCAGCCCAAAGGGCAAGCTGCACAGAGCCACAGAATGGTTTGGGTTGGAAGGGACTTTAAAGACCACCCAGTTCCAATGTCCTGCCAAGGGCAGGGACACCTTCCCCTAGAGCAGGTCACCCACAGCCAGCACTGAAGCCACTGAGGCTCCTGCCACAGTTCCACCAAAGGGGTTACTCAGTCAGGAGGAGAGAAAACCAAGAACATTAATAACATGCAATGGAGAGTTTAATTGAAACATGCTCTCTGGAGGGAAAAGAAGCAGATCAACTCTGCCAAGTTGTGCAGCACCTGAGTTAGTGAAGGTCCTGGGATAGGTGGCAGCTGCTCACTGGATGGAGTGCCAGCAGGAAGGTCAGAACCTATGGGTGGCACCTACGGACAACGAAGAGGAAACGCGCGGCCATCAGACATGGAACAACAGGAGGATCAGATACCAGCACACAGTACCTCATCTCACACAACACAAGCCTGAACTGTTTTCTTTGATAGAGAATTCCTTCCTGGACAGTTAGCATAGAGTCTTCAGGGATGTTTGCAACCAAGTTGGGGGAAGTTCGCTTTGTTTATATTTTATAATCTAGATTATCCTTGAGCGACCACAATTTTCAGTTTAAGCAAGCAGTAGCATCCAGGAACAAAGTATCTTGGGGATACTATTTTCGAGTCTGGAAGAAATGCTAAAATAATTCTTCCAAGAAGCCTGATTTCTAAAAAGGTGCAAGAATGTACTGAGTCTCCTTACAACAGATCTATGTTAACTGTCCTTTAGAAACTGCAAATTATTCCAAGCACCATGACTTGAGAACAGGAACTGTCAGTGCCTGAGGATGTCTCCAATGGTTGAGAAACAGATTTGTAGAGGTCTCACACCAATCTTTTGATCCATCACTTCTTTTTGAGCCTGAAGGGTGTTGATGACCCCCAGAAGGTGATTAGGCCATGCAACCAGGTAGGGGCAAGTCATCCAGGTTATGTGGAAGAGGTTAGAGAGACTTGAAAGGTTAGAAGGAGACATGAAAGCCTCCTCACCAGGTCAGACAGCACATTCCAGTTAGTCATTTCCATGGTTAGGGAGGGGGGAACTTCTAGGAATTAAGCAACCCATGACACAATTTGCAATTCTTATTCTCAGCTGGCACCTTGAGGTTTGCCAGTGCCCATGGAGTGCGAACACACACAGCCTGTGAGTTACAGCTGCAATGTGAGCACACACACACAGCCTGTGAGTTACAGCTGCAGTGTGAGCACACACACACACACAGGCTGTGAGTTACAGCTGCAGTGTGAGCACACACACACAGCCTGTGAGTTACAGCTGGATATGGAGTGTGAGCACACACACACAGCCTGTGAGTTACAGCTGTCCCTGTACTCTGTGAGCTCTGCAGGACAGGGGACAGGCCACAGCCTGCTCCAGAGCCACTTCTGGCCTGCAGTGTGTTACCACAGCCTAAATTCACAGTTCAGATTGCAGCAGGAGCTGCCCAGTGAAGGTGCACTGCCAGAGTTATCCATCTCCCAATAACTTCAGCAGGAACTAGGCTGAGCTGCATTAGCTAAACTTTTTTGTGCAGCAGGAAGACATATGAGGATGTTACCTGTTCTGAGGCATGATGAATTTTTAAGCTGTGGTAACTTTATAATTTCGTTTATAAATAAGAGGCAAAGCATACTTTAAATACATTTGTAAGAAATGCTGAAACACATTTAACTCTCTAAGTTAACAGTCTGACCATAAAATAAATACACAGAGTCTAGCAAACCCCAGGAGACTAAAGCAATAAGCTCCTTAACACTCAGCAACAACACAACGTGAAACTAAAATTAAGCTTTGTAAAAAATCAAACTAATTTATAAATGGAAACTTCAGAGAGGAGATAGGATTTCTACAACTGACAAGCAAAAACCCTGTAACATGTATTACATGTAAACCCAAGTCTTTGTAATTACAGGTTTGCAATTAGTAATTTTCTAACTGCTCCAACTGTTCCTGGACAAATACCAGTTCCCATTTTTTTTTCTAATATTTCTTTCCTAATTTTCAATTTCATTGAAATATTAATGGATTTGTGTCTAGATTTCCTTATCCACTTTTTGGCACATATTCCCATTCCTCCATAGTGGAGATTTTCTACTGTCTTTGACTACAAAGAGTACATGGGAAAGGCTAATAATGAAAGGAGATGCTGGGAGCACTGGCTCAATCTGAATGGCCTGAAACTGGTTAATAGCAAGGCTGGCCTAAAGACAACCAACACAAGGTGTTGATGAGTACAGAAAAACACTACAGAAACAAAACCAAGCAAGCATTAAAGTTTTTGCTTTGTTAAATACCTGAAAGTTTCTTCAATTTATTTCTATTTAAGGGCTACCTTTCCATTTAAGGAAAGGACTACCAAAATAGTTTAAAATACTGAAATGTGCTGTGTCCCCACACAGGCAGACATTAAAAAGAAAATTTCACATATTGATATATCTGGTTGGTGAGCAGGTAACAACATCCACAGCACCTCTCAAGCTGTTACTGTGAGTCATTATTTCTTTGTGAAACAGTGTTTTGCTTGCAGAGCATGAGTCAGTAAACAAAAAATGAAGTTTGTTTTCAGGTATCTTTTAAATTTCTCAAAATCCTGCTCTCATAAACAAAGGTTTGAAAGGAAAACAGTACCCAGGCATCAAATGAGCAGCAGAGAACTTTAAAAAAACCAACCCTTTCAGTCAGGTTCACCCTTGACTGCAAGGACAGGCTCATGACAGGAAGCAGAACTAGGCTATCTCAAATCCACCACTTTGTGAAACCAACCATCTCAGTCTAGTGGTCACGCACAAGATAAAAAGCTATCATAATAGCAAATGTCCAGATAAAGCAAGACATCCAAATTCTATTTGAAAAAATCAGTATCAAGAAAAAAACCCAAACAAACAAAAAGCAAACCACAGTTGCTTCACTCTTTGTAGTTTAAGAAGAAGAAAAACTAACAGTGACATAAGAGACATCTCTCAGAAGCATAAAACAGAACTGGACTTTTTTTGCTCATTAGGGACAAAATAGAACACCTCTTAGGACACATAAAAGCAACCAGAGCATAAACTTTTCAATGCTACATTAAATGAAGCAACTTCTTCCTGAATAACCATTTTTCTTTACAGAAAGGCTCCCACCCAAGAAGGCAGCTCCCTGCAAGAGCTGAACATTAGCAGGAATGTGTTCCTTACCGGTACCCTGGTGAGAGGAGGCTTGGAGGGAGAGCTCCCTGCTTTCACTGCTGCTGTGGCCATGCTGCTGGAGGCTGAGATGTAGCTGACTGGGGTCATCCCCTGCCCAGGAGTGGCAACTGGAGTCAGCACTGGCAAGCCAGTGGGTCCAAGAGGCAAGCTGCTTGGAGGTATGCAAGTGCTAATGGACGTCAGGGGCTTGCTGGGTGCCACAGCAGTGGTTGGGATGCCAGGAACGACGGTGGTTTCCATGACCAGAGAGGTCTCCAGAGACACCGAGGGATGCGCCGTGCCCACGTTGCCGTGCTCGCTGAACAGAGAGCGCAGCTTCTCTTCCAGGGTCTTTATGTCATCAATACCTGGGGCTTTGCACTGAGCATCGGCATCGGCCTCCAGACAGTGAACGTGAGGCTGGTTGGGCAACGGGGCTGGCTGAGGCTGGCTGTGGATCAAAGTCTGCTGCACTGCAGGCAAGTTAGTGACTGGCTGTGGCAAGACACCAGGTAAGGGAACCTGGGGCAACATGGGTGTTGCACCTGAAATCTGGGGTAGGACAGGTGTTGATGTAATTCCTGATGGAACAAGCAAGGGATGGATCACTGGCTGAGAGGCTGAAGCACATATGCTTGATGCTATCGAGGATGATAAAGGTGCAGAGATTGGAAGAGACAAGCCAGCTGCATTGCAGGGGTGTGATTTATCCAAGGAGTGCCCGCTCTCAGGCAGTGACTGTGGAGCACTCACAACTGTTGTTTCTGCCAGGCTGCACACAGAGCCACTGCTGCTGAGCTGGGGAAGCTGCGCAGGCACGTTCTGAGGCAGGGACAGGGCAACAGACGTCTGTGGTGCTGCCATACTGCTCGCAATCTGAGGAGCAGACTGAGAGCTCACAGCTGGTGCAGCAGCACCCAGAGCGGTGACAGCAGGAGCCTGGGCAGATGGCAGTGCTGAAGATGATGGTGTGCTGCTGCTGGGGGCAATGTCTGCAGTCACTGCTTGGGCAGGCTGGGACGTGGCCGCTAAGGAGAAAGAAGCAGGGGCGCTCACGCTGGAAGCCACACCCGTCGATTGCTGTCCAGACTGTGAGGCTGGAGGTGGAGAAACAGAGCTTGGCACACTTGTGCTTGGTGCAACTCCAACAGCTGCATTTTCTGAAGGCAAAGTAACAGATCCTGGAAGAGAAACACCAGTGCCGGAGGAAACAGATACTGAAGAAGTAGCCACAGATGCAGGAGTTGCACCACTGCCCGCCATGGTAGAAAGTGCAGGTGGAAATGGTGGTATTGTTTGATTGAACACTGGAGGAGCTGTGCTAGGTCCCTCTGTCATCTGAGCATGTGCCATCTCAGAGAAAGCGTGCTGCAAGCTCAGTGATGATGCTGAGTGCGAGAGATTCATTCCGGGGCCGTGTACAGGAGACGCTGCAACTGGAAGAAAAGAAAACGATCAGTCCACCTGAAAAAGTTCATTACTGTATTATTGTCTATGGCTAGACTAAGACCATGTTTACTTCTTAGCATTAAAAAAACCCAACAAACCAAACAAAAAACCCACAACAAAACACACAAATCCAGGCTTATGTTAAAACACAGAATCAAGGTTCCAGAGTCTTGCAGACAGCTCATCAGGAGTTTTCCTCCAAGAATCCTGCATGGTATAACCCAAATTATGGTCACCTCTTACCAGCACAGACAGTTCCCTACTTGCCCACATACTTTGAGAGGTCTGCAGGAACAGTCTAGTTAACTAACTTCACAGTTTTGCTGAACAAGTCTTAGGCACCACCTTTAAGAGCGTGGACAACTCACCCATGTCTGAAGTCTCATTTCCCCCAACAAGAGCAGAAGTGAAGAAGCCCTGTTCCTTCAGTCGGCTCTCGGGGACCGGGCTGACAATGAACCGCCTTCCCGCAGAATGAACAACCTGGGTAAAGGAGCTAGAGGGAACCCCTAAACAGAGAGAAGGTGCATCTTTAGTGACACAGGCTTGTAACTAAATATAGAACCTGCAATATGGAATGTGCACTCCATCATACAAAATAAAAACTTGGCTGCACCCATCCGCTGAAACAGAAAAAGGTAACTGGTGAAAAAAATCACAAAAGACTTACCTATTCTTTGTGGCATGGAAGATGTAGGATCTGGCTGTTTGAACTCTAATTTCTGTAAAGTAAGATAAAATTTAAACTTCTATTCTGAAACAGAAACCCACAAGATAGTTCTTAAAATGCTAGCTTACTGAAATGTGGGCATTTAAGGGAAGCAGTACCTGGGACCCAAGCACCATGACCAAACTAGAGGAATTCTGCCCACATAAATGTCAGCTACAGTGTTTTTAGAGACTCTCAGCTTAGTGACTGTCAATGTAACAAACTGGTCTAAAAGTTCTTTTGGAGATCCAACTGATTTCCTTAAACATCCTACAGCTAAGTGGATGTTCCAAACTAGTCCTGGGTGTAATTAAGGCAGAGATTCAGGAAATGTCACCACTTTCAGCACCCAGCAAACAGTTTCAAAACCTGTATTTGCTAACCAAGCTATCCAGTCGCTCAGTACTTCGCTGAGTGGAGGGCCTGAGACCAGGCTCTCAGTGTTTAGTGAGCAGCACAGGGTTGGGGTTTTCTGTCCTACCTCACAATAATCTCAAATCCAAGAAGCATCAGCATTTAAGACTGTCTGTTTAGTGGACTGTTAGGAGATTCAGCAGCTTCCGAAGTCTTCAAACACATCAGAAAGTAAGAGGTCTGTTATTTAGCTTTCTAACTTAATTTTAGGCTCTCACTCTGATATGAAGCTTTCTCTTTTTTTCTTTTCATTACTGATCTTTGATATCTCTCATGACAGGAAGTTTCTATTTCTAGCTAGCTCTGCTCACAAAGCCATACCACCCAAACTGGAGAACACCAACAGCTGAGGCAGTCTGTCTGTCCTTCACATACCTGTGAGCCCGGGAAGAAGCCGTCATCCTTCGTCCGCATGCTCTCCAAGCCCTGATCCCCCTCTGGCTCCACGCTTGCATCCTCACTGAGCATTTCATCTGCTTTCTCAATAATCTCTCGTACCTGTTCTACAAAGGAGTCTCGCTCTGTTGCTAAAATAAACTCGTTCTGCACCTGTAAAATAGCAGAACAGCATTCATTTTCCACAAACAATTTCAAAACAATATATTGAGTAACTACAATTTACTCTCGGTGCTCATGTCTGTCTTCCCTTTGCTTTTCTTCTGAACAAGATGAGAGTGGTGACACCTTAGAGAAAAACAATTGTTCCTCAAATTATCTCCAGCACGGGAGTGCGTCCCTGGTTTAATCTTTGCTGTGGAACAACATTCAATCTCACTTCTTCATCAAACTGTCACCTCAAGCTTTGCTTAGCACAGGAAAATTTAAAATAAGCAGCCTTATCTTACTTATTCCTCCTGTCTAATGAATGTAATGTGTACTAAGATGTAGCAGTGCCTGCTCTTAGAAAAGCAAGCAGAAATTTTTTAACCTGGCACTTCCAGAAGGTTGCTTGCAGTTTTTTGAAAATGTCAGATTGAAAAAAAGAGCAACCAACCAAAAAAAACAGAAGCAGTTTTTTCACATGATAAAAACCTCAATTCTAAGGTAAAAACTGACATAAATTTTCATGTGACTCGTGCATGCAACATTAATTAATAGTCAGACTGCTAAACCACTCTGTGCCAAATTTCTAGTTGTGGCTGTGTACCAATAAGGTGAACACACACCATGCTACGTGGGAGACCAATTCTAAACCATAAAAAAATCCAGCTGACTGGATTCTTCATCTCTGAAATGTATCTTACCATAATGGTAGCTATTTCCTCAGGGTTATCACCATCCAAATCAAATTTGAAAGTAACCATTTTCCGATTGTGTGTCTCTAGCTGGCATTCCACCACCCGATCGCCTTTGTTTGAAACCTAAAGCAAAGAAAGTAACACTTCAAACCAAAAGCACAAGAATCGAAGTTCACTGAGATTTTAAAGGTCACTGAGACAAACCAACAGTACTGGTATAGTACAACAATGTTCTATCTTTCCAGTCTAATAAATGGTGCCATGAAGAGCAGGATTTTTGTTCTGAGGATACATCAAATATTCTGGAACAGTCTGTGGAACCATTGGCAGCTAAGCAAGGCATATCTAATTCTCCAAAAAGCTCTTAAGAGATGATACCTGGGATGCTTGCAGAGGCTCAAAAACGCATCCTTACTACTGAGCTGTCCCTAAAATGACAAATACTCACATTTAGAATCCTCAGTTTCGGCCTGGAAGTCTTCTCATGGCGAGAGCGGCTGCGGACAGACCTGCGCATGTGACGCTTTGTGGTCCTCCCCTCGTGCCTGCCACTGGAAGTTGGGACGTTCTCGTTGCCATCACTCAGTCCTGAAGCAACATCAGAATGTGCACTACAAACAAAAGGCAGCTTCCTGTTAGTATCCATGCATTCCAGAACTGCAACAAGACTCCCTAACCTACCATGTGATATTCTGTTCTGGGTAATGGCAGATGTGTGCTCATCATTGAATAGAGGGAGAGTTCTGTCAACACTTCAGGTTGCTTAAATAGAAATTCTGACTCTAATTATTTTGCTACACTTATTGCACGCTGTACAAATCTACCTTATGTTTTCAAGCTATTTGGAGTTTCAATTCCCCTCAAATGCCAAAAGGACATAAAACCTGTCACTTATGATCCATTTGACATGACAAATAAAAGAGTTAATCATCATGCACAACCATACTTATTCCCTCCATAAATCACAACCTACTCCACCCTTCATGACTTTAGTTGTTCACATCCTCAAGAGCACTCCCAGTGGAAAAAAATATCCCTGGTGAAAAAATACATCTAAAGATCATCCATGGATGTATAATCTAACACGTGACATTGAAACTCAGCTTGGTGAAAAGCAGCAATGCTCACCTGTCCATAGAAGAAGCCAGAGGGGTAGACTGAGCAGGCTGTGTGGCTGGAAGAGTCTCTGAAGAAGCAGTCTGGGAGACCCCCTGAGAACCCTATGGATAGAAACCTACAATCAAGAACCCCCTCAAAGAGCACAGTTTCTCTTCAAGCAACCCAGCAGTCTTCAGTGTTTCCTCCCAAACCAGTTGTAAAGCTGAAAGCTCTGCCTTTTTAGAAGTTTAAACAGCTGGCACCTAGGACAGCTGTAGTTTACAAAATACTCTAGAGCAAACTGCAGTGAAGCCAAACCTCATGTGAGGAGAGGTGAGGAGAGGAAACCAGCCACACATCCTTTCTACTGCCACATGTCACTACAGCTGGCCATGCAGTCACAGTCTTACGAACAGAATGTGCAGAAGGCAAGCCAATGCAGAACACAGAGACAATCCCAATTCTCCCTGCAAGAACCACGCTGCAGAGAATAGGCAGAATGACAGATTCTCAAAGGCTATCAATTACAGCTTGTCTTTGATATGGCAAAGATCTTCTACAGAACTAGCAAGAAGTGAAGTGTTTTACTGCTTTTTGCCTGCAGGATGCACACTCACTTCCCAACAGAACAACCAGTGGCAACAAGGTCCCCACACTGGCATGACATTCTGCTGTAAGAAAAAGGTAATTTGAAATATTAACTTCCAGCTGAAGACAAGCACAGAAGGGATTAGTTTCCCACAGAGACACATCGTTGCACGAGTCTAACATCCAAAATGGACTGTTCCATGATATTCCATATATTTACCTCCACAAGTGCCTGCTGTGAGGAGGCAGATGAGGCCTGTTGTGCTACACTCACAGGAGGCTGGGGCACCTGCACCTGTCCTCCTGCCAGGCTGCCCATGGAAACTAAAACATTCTGCTCCCCGTACGGCTGCACAACAGGAGCGAGGTAGCCTGACTGGGCCATTGCATCTGTGGGCAAGGGAGGGGACAGCACAGCAGAGGGAATGCTGGCAGAGGCCACAGCTGAGGATGGTGCAACGCTCGAGTCCGCTGGGTATTGCGGGGTCAGCCGAGACGGGAAAGCCTGGAACAGAAATGAGGGGCTCCAGTCAGTCAATGGCACAGCTAATTAGGAAACAGGACAGTCATTAAAAAATATCAGCTCCAGGGGCACCTTCCAACCTTTTGGACTTGTTCAAGCACTCCCAAAATCTTCCCAAAGAAGTGGAGCAAACTGCTCATGCAGCCAGCATGCAGGTCACCACGCCCAAACAAGCAAATTCCCACTCACAGTCCCAAGTCTTAGGCAAAACAATCTTCATCTCCCAACTCTCACAGCTGCCTATAGAGCTTAAGATTTTAAAGCCTGAGATTAGAAATGAGCTTGAAGAATTTTCAGGCTGAACAGCTATGGCTCAGATGTTATACAACTGCTGCTCATTCTTGAGATTAAATAGCAAAACCACTCCTGTGCTCTTCCTGTCCTCTGGTAATGAGCTGACCCAGAAACAAGCAACACTTCTGTCGTTATTCAGGTTGCCACTTTTACAGTGAGTGATCACATGAAGTCGCTGAAGCAGCTTGTGCCCACCAGTCCAGCAGTTCACAACCAGCATCAGGTACTTACGTCACATCCCAGATCCATGCTGCCTGACTGATTTCTGTGCATTCCCTGTCCCACCCCTTCCCAGACTTGCAATGAAACACTGGCATTGTTGAACGTGCTGCCATTGATTTTCTTTCCAACACGCATCTCCCACTTTTAAAGTTACAATTTCTTGTTTTCTTTTTCCCCAAGCTGACAGATCTCATGAATATATAGCTGTCCTCTCTCACACAGTGGCTGAAGAACGCCCTGCACTACGATTCCATCATTTTACACAAATTCCAGTGCCAAATACGAAAAATTCAAAACATATGGCTGTCCAAGGACTTTTTTTCTTCTCTCCTCCTTAAAATGGTTCTTTACTGCACACCAGAATCTCTCCTAGGGGCTGAATGGCTCTCATATGAGAAGTGACCTGGCCAGGGCACACAGCTCAGATCTGGTACCCTAGAGGAACGGGCAAAAATGTGCAGAAGAGGTCTGCTGGCTTGCAACAATACCTGGTAAAGAGCATCTGCAGCAGGAAGCGAAGCTTCAGCAGCTTGTCCAATGCTGACTGGCAATCCCACGGCCTGGATAGGCGGCTGCAGGAGCACCTGGCTGGGCAGCTGAGCCCCAGGCTGCAGCAGCTGGCCAGGGACACCGCTGGCTCCTGCAGGAACAGCAGCGGCCGCTGCCGGCGCGGCCAGCGGGAGCAGGGGCTGGCTGATGCCAGCTGCCAGGGAAATGGGCAGCGACTGGAAACCTGCCTGAGCCACTGGGAACTGGGGAACCACGGGAGCCGGCAAGGCCTGGCCCATGGGGAGGAAATGAGAGCCAATGGGGACTGATGGGGCAACTGAAGGCTGAGGGAGAGAAGATGCTGCAACAGGTAATTGAGGCTCGCCTTGGATGATCGACACTGGTTGGGAAACAGGAAGCTGGGGAGGTAAAGAAAATAGAGATAGATTTTTTTTTTTTAAGCAGGGTTGCGGAAAGCAGAGTTTTACACATTAGTCAAAGAAAGCATTATTCAAGTTACAGCACTCTGTTAAAGTGGCTGGGGAGCACAGTTGGCAGAGTGGCCGGGAAGCTGGCTGCTCCAAACAGTCCTCGCTTTGCAACACTTCCCTTCAAGAACTCAACAGGCTCTTGAAACAGACACCCACAGAGGGTGAAAGAGCAACATTTGAGTACCCTGAAGCACTGATTTGTGCATAAACAGAATCTAATTCCCCTCGACTTTGTCCCCTGACCCAAGCCTGCCTTCTTACAGCAAAGAAGTGCAAATCTTACAACAAATCTGTCAGCTTTGAGTGTGGGGACTAAAGCAAAGGAGAATCAAAACCCACTGTGCCAGCATTCAGAGAATGGCAGGGAATATGTCAATTAAAGCCAGCAAACGATGCAACTGGAAACGCAGTTTAGATGAACAAGCAACAAAACAATAATTTTAAAAACAAAATTGCGGCTCACGCGTTCAACAGAGATAGGAGCCAAAATGAAGCAATATTCAGTAACAGAAGCTTCTTGATCAGGAAGTAAAAGAAGAGCTGAGTAAGAAAGATGACAGAATGAAGAAAGGTAGTGAACTGTAGGACTCCTAAGTAAGTGAATATGTTTTACACATGTAATGGTGCAGAAGATAGACAGTGGATGGGAAATAGAGAAATGGTAAGTTCCTGAAAATCCATTCATAATACACCATTCATCAATATGGCTCCTGTTTAATTTAAAGATCTTTGTGCATGGAAGTGCTCTCCTTCCCTCAAATTACTCACGACTGCCACGTGTAACAGGGTTTCCAAGACATTTAACAACAAAATTGACAGTTACAGTACAATAAGAATACACTTGTTTGGATGAGCATTTTGAAACCATTAGGAAAGATGACAAAAGTGAAAGTAGCAGCATATTGAATGTACCAGCTGTGAAGAAGAAGAAAAAAAAAATCTTCTACTAGAAAGAATTTTGTTTACCTGTGTCCCAGCTGCTGCCTGAGGCACTGGCATGATCTGTGAAGTTTGAGTTTGAGAGACAGTTTGTGCAGGAGTGGTGCTGGCAGAAACTGAGGGCTGCTGCAGCTGGTATTGTCCAGGCTGTTGGGAAGGGGCTGGCTGCTGTGCACTCTGTAGCAGGAAAAAGAGGAAGAAGCGGTATTATCCCCCAACAGAGGTTTCTTAAAGCATATCCTACTTAAATTCTGCTTTCTACTCTCTCCTAAGCGATAAAAGTGGTTCTTCAGAATATGCCAAGTCACTTAAGCTTTTAACAATCACTTATTGGCATTACTGAAACAACTCCATTATTGACACCAAATCTTGCAAGAAAATTCTTTCACCTGTGAAACCAAGAATGACGATTCTATAAAGCAAGACAAGGCAGTTAAGAGAAGAGAATGTTGCAGATCAGATTTCCAGTTAGAAGAAACCATGAGAACGAAGTCTGCCTGTCTAGACAGTCTAATCTGCAAATCCTGACATGTCTCCCCTTGAATGAGACCACCACTGCAAGCTCAGGTGGATGTTGGGAAGACAGGCATGGGAAAACAAGCATTAACTTGTTTTTTAAATGGTTTTTAAAATAAATCTCAGAAAGTCAATGTGTATCTCATAGCATGTTAGACTGGGTGAGAGCCAGAGGATTCCTTTGCTGCAAAACTATGGGTCAGATGGTGACAGAGGTAGTCAGCTGCTCTTCAAAGAGTCATCACAATTCTACACTATGAGTGCTTTAGTCCTGAGTTTAGGAACTGTGATCTTACCTGCTGAGTGTGTTGAGTAGGCTGGGATGGCACCGATGCATTGCTTGAGGCTGGCTGGCCTTGCACCTGTGTCTGGAGGGGAAAAAAACCAGGAATCAGCTGAGAAAAACTCTATGGTTTCTGCTGCAGGCAGTTAAAATCATTTCTGCCTGGAATGATCTGGCTGGAATAGGTTTCTAGCTTGTCCTTTTGGACAAGCGGTCCTTCTGGCCAAATTCCATTACCACAACCAGAAAAAAGCAGAGTTATCTGGAGGAGATCTGAACGTCACTTGAAGTCTTTCAAAATAACAAATACAGAAAGACTCTGCAACCCGCATGCCCCTCAACATGAGACACATCAGCCTACCAGCTGCTTCTTCCTCTGGTGATGCTTTAAGAGCAGGATGCCTTGCTATGGTAACTGGAAATAGATGCATTAAGCTTTACCTTTACATGTGCTCTAAACACAGCCAGGTGGGGCAATAAAAGGAGGCTACATGGAAATAAAACTATCCGTAAAAAAACCAAGCACGAAGATGTACAGAATTCTAGACCAGTTACAAAGTACCCAGTACACATAAATGTCATGAGTTTCCTTTGAGAGGCATGTCAAAACACAAGCTAATCATCATTTCCAGAGTCACTACCATTCAAAGGCTACCAAGAATCGGATGTGGAGGAATATGAGGGTTCACACTCTAGCTAAGACAGAATTTTCGAGTAAGCAACGAAAAAAATGGATGAGTGGCATACAAATGGATGTGGAAGATGCAGAGGAAAATGGAATGGACTTTCATTATTACTTTTGTGGCTGAATTTTTTTTTTTTTTTTAAATCAGATCCCAGGATCTGCATTACTGGTTTTGTGCCAACTGTATTTCTTTATCAGCTCCTGGGAGAGAACTAGACAAAGACCTCCAGATGATCTCCCTGAGCATGCACCACTTGGGTGAGCTGCCTTTGCAAGAAGCATATCTGGTGCATATGTATCAGATCAGAAATATCTATGAAAATTCCTTAATGCTGTGATCATTCAGCTTGCAGAAGCTCATTAGGAACAAGTCTGCTAAAATTACATACTTTTCTAATTATGGAAATTCTGGGGAAAGCAGACTGCCAATGAAGAGAACCATTTTTTTCTTTGCTGTTTTAGAAGCTTCAGGCCCTTCTTGGCTAGGATCTCAACATGTGCTACATCCCACTGCTGGAACATGTGTTCACATTGACTCAGTTTGGGTTTCAGATTCTAATCTTCCCATGAATTAGGTACAAGATCGCAGAACTTATATTCTGCCAAAAAGTGACCTCTTTTTTGGTTTTCCAGATGTATTTTATGTCCATCGGAATTCACCTCCTGAGTTCAACAAAGTTATATGGAGAAAAAATTTCCATGTAGTTTTCAAAGTTCTTGAATAGGAGGTTCGTTCTACAAATTCTACAGCACAGCAATTGCTATCTGTTAGACTAGTGATGAAAGCTGTTCCAGCTTTACTAAAACACCTTTCATATCCCTTACAGAAAGCCTTAAATTCTTAGTTCTTGATCTTAACACAGAAAGCAAAATGAGTCTCCTTCACAAAAATCCTAAAGATGCTAATGCTCCAGTAACTAAAATGTCAAAGCCCCTAAATCCAAGGACAAAAGAGGTAAGAGAGAAGTCTACTTAAAGTAAATCCTCTCTTTTCACAGAAAATTATGAGACTTCAGACTAGGAGTGCAGACACAGTGTATGCAGACACACACCTCACAGTGTACAGCGAAGTGACCATTGCGAATGCAAATACCACATATGCTGATAAAACACACATCTCCAATTAAGCTTCAGGCCTCCAGTTTTGCTATTTAAAAGGACACCACGTAAGACACCGCACCACAGGGTGGCAATACCAACTAGCGACAGTTGTTTGTCCCATTCGTTAACTACTCAGCCTGTTCAGCCTCCTCAAACACTTCTTCAACAAACACATTTCCAAATCCATGTACACATACATAACACAGCTCCTTTCATTCCTCTCCTCCCACTTACTTTCCCCAAGTCTAAAAAAGCTCTTGCATTTTGGACAGTCACCAAAATAACCTTCTTGTCTAATGAAACATCATTTGTATGGAAGTTCAACCTCAAATAAGACATTTAAATGGCTAAAGAGCAGCAACAGAAACACAAAGCAAGTTGTACCACCACTGCTGATCCTAACTGTGGAGAAGATACATTTCATTAAAACCACTGCTGAAAAGCCAATTTGGTACTGCAGCAATCTCTTACCAAAAGAACAGCTAGTCCCGGGAGAAACACTGACCATTTTCTACTTTTAACACTAAAGCCCTACCAATATTTCGGCCAAATCTGACCACAGAAACAAATGGTTGCTAACGCCTCGTTATTTCATAGCAACCCGGTTAAGTTAAAGGCTTTTGGTGGAAAGACACCCCCACGAATGCTGACTCTTAGAACCACACGGAGCAGGTCTAAAAGCAAGCTTTCCCTTTTGGTATGACTTATAAAAAGCAGTGAAACTGTGGAAGGGTTTGCTCCTGTAACCTGAGCATAGGATGCAGGTGGTCCTGATGAAAGCGAGGTGGACAAGGCCTGCTGAGTTGAGGCTCCCTGGGGGAAGCAGATGAAGAGCTGCGACTCTTGCAACACCTTCTGAGGCAGCTGAACAATGGGCAATGAGAAGTCTGAACCGAAAGCAGATGATGAGCCCCCTGTAGGGGGAGGAGACTGGAAATCACCAGTGTCAGAGGAAGTCAGCTGTGAGGAATCACTGGAGTACTCTGGGCTTCCTTCTGGCCAGCTGCGCCTGGCAGAGCCCCCCGCGGGCGCCGCCAGCCCAGGGCAGTGCCAGTGCTCCTCTGTGACAGGCTGCAGCCGGCCATGCGACCCTGCCCCTTGGCTGGGCTCCTCCTGGCCGCTCTCCAGGGAGCCCCGGCGACTCCTGTAGGCCCGCGGGGGCAGAGCCGCCCCTTCTGCCGCCGCAGAGCTGGCAGGGTGCACATGGAACTCAAAGACACAGCTGGCTCTGCCATCGGCACTGTGAGAGAGCACAGCCGGGGCCGAGTGCGGAACAAACACCTGCTGGAACGTCACGGGGGCCGGCTCTGCGCTCAGGGGAGCTGACACACTGCATAATGGAGAAAGGGGCCCCGGGCCGGAGTCCAGCCTCAGGCTCTGAACGTGTCTTGCCAGGTACGTTTGCCCCGACTGGAAGTCGAACACAGAGCTTTGTGGAGGACCACCTTGCCCATGGTTTGACTCCGAGACCTGCTTCAAATGCCGTTCGGTCGCGTGAGGGTTATAAGCTACTCGCTCATAGCGCTCCGATACCTGGGATGGATAGTGCATGCCCACCAGATACACGGCTTCTGGATGCAGCCTGTAGTGAGCATCCTCTGGAGGTGTTGGTCCAGATCTATAGTCACTGTGCACGGGAGCTTGCTCAAACACGGGATTAACTTGCACATGCAGAGGCTCTCCAGCGACTCTCTGAGCTGCTGTGCCCAGCATAACAAACGCCTCTGGAGTCCAATTGGTGGGACTACCACCGGGTGGAACTAAACTCTGGCCAGTCTTCAGCAATGGCTGGAAGTGGCAAGTTTGGGCTTCCAAAAATGAAGTGCTCTTGCGCCGCTGAGCGACTGCCACCTTCGGCGGGCAGACAGGTGGAGGTGAGAAAGACACCGGCCGTTCATGAACGGTTGGGAAAAAGAGCTGTGAGTCTGGGAACGGTGGTGTTCCCCCTCGAGGATGCTGAGGCTGTATCGACATGAACAAGACAGGTAATTCATACATTAAAAGTGAAAGCACATCAACATGCACAGTTCACTAGGCAGTTCTGTGAAGTAACTTTATAGAATTCATACTCAATTCATGGTCAAAAACATACAGTACTTAGGAAATTTAGGTGAGTTGTAAAATATCCATTAAATACATCCGTGGCAGGCATAGCTACAATTGGGAACATTTGCTGGTGTTAGAGCTGCTTTTCCAGTTCAATTCCAAGAGTTTGCAAAAAGAAACCGATTTTGCTCCTGACAATGGAATGAGACTTATTGTCATAGCCTAGCCATTGTGATCAGTGCTTGAAATCCAATCCAGCCCCTGAGGTCACGGCCATTTGTGGAATATGAAATCCAGAACTTGAGAACAGTAACAATGCAGAGCCTCTAATTTACACTTAGAAGATGACATTAGATTGTTAGTATTTTCCAGTACAAAAACCACAGTGCTAGTGTCCTGTATGCTTTCCAAAAAGCTAAAAGGAAATATTTTATAAGACAAAATTGACCATTGAATCACTTATGAGCAGACCTTTTCATATAGAAAATTAGCACTCATTAAAACAAGCTTAACTCTTGCCTGGACAGCAAAACAATCACAGGTTTAATAACAGCAGAGTCCTCAGGCAGTTCCACTCCATCTGAGGCACTGCTTCAGAGGAGGCTCATCTGATTTAAGAGCTGGAGGGAATATTTCAGTAAAGACAGTTCTATGTAAGAACAGCAAACAATTCAGTAATTTTGCATCGTTTCATCTCTGCCTGCAGTATGCTCAGAGACAATGTATTCTCTTCCCTAATGGAAAATAACTCGCAGGAGTCAGTAGTAAATATACTGTCCAAGACAAATGGCATTTATGACTTTTTCAAGTTGCTGTTTCCACATTGTTTACTTTCTCCCCAGCCTCTTTTGTCCGGAAAAGCAGCAGCAAATTTCCATATTGATCAACGCTAATGACAAGGTCCTGCAGATGAAATACCTTTCCTGTGTTCTAAACCTGGTTCCACTTACTTCATTTACACAAAAATGCTTCTCAAAACTTATTTTGTGTAAACTGAAGCTGAAAATGAAAAGCAACTACCTCCTCTATCATACGTTATCTTTGCATCTGACTTTCTAAGAAACATGAAGCTACTGCTTTTTCCCATTAAGAAGCAGTTGAAGTGGCATTTCTGATAAGAATTTACAGAAAAAGCCTCAAAAGTATTCATACTCTAAATATCTAATATTGGTATCACAGCTAGCCAAAGCTTTAAGAATAAGCAGCCACAGCAATCAGGCTTTAAAAGATGGCTGTTTTGTGCAGGGCTTAATTAACATTCAGTGTTTACTTAAAAGCTGAAAAATAAAAGTCTTCTGACTTTGGGTAGTAAGAACTACCTTTCCCTTTACCTTCTGTGGTACAACTGGGTAATTTACATTTATACTGTCCTAAAAGACAGGAAATAAGCAGTCAGCCACTGTTTGATAACGTTTACATGTACTGCTTCATAGAAATTAATAAAAATACCAAAATCGACATTCCAGCAGCACCATATAAGGAATTGACTCTTCCATTTCTCCCTTTGAAAATGCCCAGAGCCCAGGATGTATTTAATGATAACTTATCTTACTGTGCCAGGAGGCAAATGGCAACACATACAGGACTGACAGAGAGGGAGGGCAGGCTGGAGCGTCGATGCTTGCGTGGAGAGGCAGAGTGCATGGGCAGGACACTTTCCAGGGCTTTAGAAAGCTTTTCTGCAAAGGTTTCTTCAGGGACAGTCCGAAGGCAGAAAGGAGAAAGAGGTGCAGACAGCGCTGGTGGTGGGGTGCAAGGAGCACTGAGAGGGATGCAGGACATACAGGGAAGAGCAGGAAGGTGGGGGACACAAACTGACATGCTACGACCACGTTGAGGCTAAAGGAGGAAAACAAAAGTTAAGAATTGAACACTTCCAAAAAAAAAAAAAAAAGTAATAACAAAACCAGCAAAAACTATAATGAGGTAGAAAAGAAATGAAGACACACAATGGAAGGCCCAATATTGACTAATATGTGGTACCACAAGGTATGAGAATGCTGAATGAATGCCAAGACACACTGGGAACAGGCTGTGTGCACCTCTGAGGACCCCAGCTTGCCTTAGGTTACTGAGCAGTGGGGAAAGCTCCCTAGTACCCTCCTGAGAAACTGTGCAGGGCAGATCACACAGAGAACGTTTTCTCTGGGGCCACACACACAGCCCACAGTGCGTGTACTCAAAGCATCTGGGAGTCTGACAAACCAACACTCAAATACTAATGAGCTTTCAAACTTTTCACATTTTGATCTGTAATCAAAACCTCATTCATTCCTTTTCAGAGTGAGTGTGTGTTTACAGGTATCACTGCAGCAGTTCCTCTGCTGAATTAGAGGAACTAAATGTATGCAGCTGGCTCTCTATTAACTGAAACACTGCCATCAAAATTTAAACCTTACACCCTCTACGACATGAGTTGTAGAAAGAAGTCAGTTTAACCTCTGGAAAATTCTGTAAAATTAGTCTTAGACAAGCATCTCCCAGATGCTGGGCCAATAAAAGCATCTAGATTTTTTGTAATCTTGCCACAATCCAGAAGGCCACAGGTCAAAATCTAATCAAATCAGAAGAAACAGAATAAAGTTTCGAGGTGAGATTTGCAGGGTTTTTTTTGGTTTGGGGTGTTTTGTTATTGCCTTTTTTTTTTTTTTTGGTGTTGTATTATGTTTTACTGTGGGTTTTTAAGTAAATGGAAATGTGATGGTTTTTAAAGAGGCAGTATACACTTCTTGTGGAGGAAATCCACAGTATCTTAAACTAATTAAAATCAAATATAGGCCTCCAGAGAGAAAACAGCAAGATACTCAGTGGAGATCTGACTTTCAAGACTTCTGTTGTGAGAAATCTTGCTAGACTGATGAAAAATTTGGGAGAGAGTTAGAAAAGAACTCAAATGGTTAACTAAATGCATCTTTATCTATTCCAAGGCAGGAGCAGCTATCATTCCTGACTCTAATTTATCCGAATAGTTGAGAAACATCTCCGCTGATGGAGACTAGAATACTTATCTACCTTTGTAGAGTATTGAAAAAACCCCTTCCTAAACAATAATTCCATGCTGCAATTTAGGCTTATCATTCCTTATTCTAACAACAATGTTGTGATCTGATTAGCCTCCTCTTACTTCGCAGCAGCCTTTTACAGCTTTTTCTGTCCTCAAGCTTTATCTTTCATAGACTCAATTATTTCACTCTTCCCACATAAATGACATTTTTTGTATTTCTCCTGGGGTTTTTTTAACACTCTCCTCTGGATTTTCTCCCAAGCCACCCTCCAAATCACTCAACCAAGGTGTTCCAGGATAGACTTACCAATAGCCAAGAGCAGAACTACTATTTCATATAATGGGATGTTTGCCTTTTTTATGACAGCATGATGTTTTTGACCATGTCCAGCTTGTGGTCCAATATAACCCCTGACCTTTTCTTGATTTATTTTACAAAATGGCTGCCTAGCCAGTGGTTTGTGTACCTGTGTAGCTGATTATTCCAGTTTAAGCACCAGCCTTGTTCTTGTCCTGATCAAACTGCATTCTGTGATTTGTCTTTAAAGCCATTTCTTCGGCTGTCAATGTAATTTCGACCTGTCTGCCCCCTTCCACACAAAGGGTGAGTAGTCCCTGAAGTCTGTCAACCTCCTGTTGTCATCAGAAGCATGAGCCTGTGTCTGCAGCAAGCTAAGCAGCTCAGCTGTACCTTTATCACGTGCTTGTTGTCCCTCCTCCTCCCAAAAGATTCTGCTCTTTTAAACCTGGAAGGCAGCCATCCCAAGAGAGTGACATGGCTTCTGCTCCAGTTTGTGCCCACACACCAAAATGTGGCTTACCCAAAAGAGCAGCTTGTTTAGAGGGATTAAGGACTCATCATCAAGGACTAACAGTACCACACACCTCAGGTTAAGGGGCTTTGAAAAAGATGGAGATGCTTTGAGTGTGGGTGCTAGCAGCCTGTTTGCCAAACTCCTAGTTACACCAGTGATTCTGGAATAAAGCCTACACCCACAGGTACCAGAAGGAGTGAGGACCCTCAGTCCTGAGTGTCACACCTTCTCCTTCGTGGATTACATTATACCGTAATGTCTGCCTCAATCTTGGGTGGTTATTTGTGTAAAAAACAAGCGACAAGGGAACCACTGAAGACAATATAAAAGTAGCAGAAGTTCTACTCCAGACTTAGAATAGATTTCTGCGTACTCTCTTACTCAGGTCTAAAAACATACCAAGGAAAAAACATACCAAAATAAAAGGGCAACACAAATGAACATAGTAGGAAAAGTATTTGTGCCCAGTGCAGACTTTCCAGGGAAAAGGAATACGCATGATGAGCAAATCAACACAAGCTAGAAATAAAACTGGGAACAAGGATGTGGGGTCTTTTCAGTCTGGAGCTCTCACATGCAACATTCTGTAACAGTTAAAAAGGTCTTACCTGCAAAATCTGTAATCAAAACCTCACAGAACACACACAACAATTTCATACGGTGGCTTCAATTATTCTAATCCCTTCTTCAAACTAAACCAGCAGCTTGATCCCTGGTAACTTCATATACCCACACATACACCATTTTCCCAAGCAAGACTAAATGCTTCTTTTCATGAGATAGTCTTGTTCAGACTCCATTCACAAAAACAACTAACCCATCATTCTGCTTCACTGCAGCCAAGATCAAATAAAAGCTTTGAAGACAAAGATGCTCTTGCACTTTTCCCTCCCCGTCTAAAGTCAGTCATCTTGCAAAAAAAAAGCCCCTGTATCCTATGCAAACCAAAACCCACATGGAAGATGGCCTGGCAGGCTCGCTCTCACCTTTGAACAGACACACAAAAGCAAGTGATTGCATGGCCTGGCAGTGCTGTGAGGGCTGGCTTACCCCTGCAGGTGGCTGGTATCCTCCGTGCTGCTGGGACTGCCCTGGGCCCACTGAGGCTGGGTATCCCTGCACTCCAGTGCTGGAGGCTGGCTGCTCGTGCTGGGAGCCATAGGACACAGTCTGCTGGCTGCTCACAGATTCAGTGTACACAGACGAGCCCTGGCCACTGTCAACTGTTCCATCCGCTGCAAAAGGATAAAAATCTGCATTTCAACAACTGTGGTCTGCATTCCAAATTTCAAAGATCCTATCATCGATCAAATATTAAACTGATTTTTGTGCCATGTCATAGGGACCTTTATCACCATTTTACCTCTTGTAATATTTAAGCTGATTTTAAAATATTTTTTTCCTCCATTACGCCTTCCCCTAAAACCCCAAAGAAGTTACTCATTTCAGATATTCTTTGGGAAGATATTTAAAAATAAACTGTATTCCGTACAAAAGGCTAGAATAGAAATAGAAACCTAAATTCCACATTGTTATGAATGATCTTCCAAGGGTTATTAACCATTATTTTTATTTCATTTTACACAGACATTTAAAACAGGTGTGTTGTGCTGGCTGGCAGATGCACCGTGTGGGCACAGTAGTGAAGTAGGCATAATAGTCAATTTAAAATCCCTGTTAGCTAACAAGCAGACAGTAATTTGCTTTTAAACTTCATCATTCTAATATGGAACTTATCATCTTCTATCATGATTCAAATACTGGCACAGCAGAAGAGGAAAAGACAGGATTATGAATTCATCTTTTCATGTACAGTACGTAAAACAAAATAAGCCTTTTCAAAAAGGAAATGGTAAGCTGAACTACCTGCAGATGAATCTCATTTCCACTTTAAATGTAAGTTAACAAGGATTGAAATAAATGGTTTTAACAGCCTGATCTGCACTGGTGCAGGAGCATACAGCCTTCTGCAGGGCCAGAATATACTGTCCCTGTAGGAGGGCAGCAAAACCAAGGGCACATGTTCATGCTCTAGGTGCCCCAGTGTATTACCCTGAAACAAAGGGAAACCAATTTGGGTAAGACACTGGGCTGTGAGTCGTGCCAAGCCTTGGCTCAGCTAAGCCACAGGAATGCACTTGATGTTGCATTCTTGTATCAGATGTATCTTACGTTGCTGTGCTTTCTAGCGGCCCACTGTCCTGCAGCAGCAGCAATGGCAGACAGCACCATCTCAGGGTATTTACTGCTCTACCCACCCAAAGTGTAAGACTAATGGGAGGAGCTGTGTAAGTGCAGGAGTTCCTAGAGAGACCAGCTGAGGCACTTACAAAGAACAGATAAACTGGGTTGCTGGAACTGCAGCTGTTGGTGTTGATCAGCTTCCGGCTCCTCAGGCTCCACTTGTGTAGAAACCGATGCTGAAGCAGTGGGGACAGCAGTAGTGCCAGTGACAGACTGGGGATGCTTTGACCCTGCATGGGAAGCACTTGATGGCTGCTGTTGCTCCAGCTGCTGCTTCTGACTACCTTCTTCCTGAAGTATGATCTCCTGTTCTTCTTGCACCGACTGGCGCTGCTCTCGCTTGCGCTTAATCAAAGATACCCTGTCCTTGATAGCCTTCGCCATTGTCTTGTGATCCCCTTCACAGACATAGCCAGACTCCACCTGAAGGAGGACACATTCACAGAATTCACACTGCCATGACAGCCCCTGGCCGAGTGCTATGACACAGCTACCTCCTCCTGGCACTACCTTCTCATCTACACACTCCTGAACCCCTTTACTTCCAGACAGGAACTGCAAACAGAGGCTGACAGATCACACTTCACTGTCACACAACAGCTCTACTTCCAGAGCTCTGTCAGAGCACCAGCACTTACCATTTCCTGTGCTACATCCTCTGGGACATCTCTTTCCAAATCAAATGAAAACTCTATTGCCTCATTATCTTTATATTTGCCCTTGAGTTTTTTGATGTCTTCAATTCGCAGCCAGAGTTTAATGGCAATTTTTTCTCCATCATCTTCCTCTGCAAGTTCTACCCGTACTCCAGTCTCTTCTTGGAAGAAAGCATGATTCAAAAGGTCCTTAATAGCATATCTAGATATTGGGAAGGAATGTAGAAAGCACATTCAGTTATCAGGATTTCAAAAAATATGAAGGAATAACCTTGCCAGATGCTCCCCTGATTTATTCTCTAAGTTTTACACTGTTTTGAACCCTCATGTGCATTCTGTTGGGTGTAATTAGAAGCTTTGTTCTGAAGGTACAAAAGAGATTTGCAAGAACATCATTAACAACAGTAGTTAACAGCCTAAACTAAATGGCAAGAAATAAGTGATGTGCAGCAACAAAATTATCTTCAAATGAGAAAAAAATACTGAATTGTTTAAAAGTGAGAAAAATAACTGAAACTAAAAATACACAGCAACACCATCAGATGGAAAACTTCAAGAGTCAGTAAAAGGGATGAATAAACATCCATGAACAAGACTAGTTCTGAACAGAACAGTGGGCAGCTAGAGGGTAGACAAAAGTCTGAAATCAGACATTCAGTAAGCAAAAACCATGTAAAAGCAGAAAACAAAACAAATCCAACAAATAAGAGCAGTCACAGGTTTCCTGTAATGGTGTAAGTTAACCACTTGAAGCAGAAGCCATCTTGCAAAAAATGTAGATAAAAATAAGCAGCAAGAATTTAGAACTTTTAGAGTCCTCAAAATGATCAATCGTATCACAGAATCAAAGGGACAAAAAAATCCCAAAGGATTACAGAACAACCAACCAACCCACCCAAACACCTGAAAACCTGGAAGGATTATTTTGCTGACTAGGTCCAAGTTTTAATAAAAGCAATCGAATTTCTGAATAAACTGTCATGGATGGTTACTATGGCATTTGCACTTTTCCTGACACTGTTAATTCTCTAAAACAATCATGGATTAAGAATCTACCAAAGAACAGAAGCTGCAGAAGTAATGTTGGCTTCCCAACTTTCACCAGAACAAAGACCCCAGGAAGTAATTGGATTTGGCATCATCCCAATTGGTATCACACAGACTCAGCCAGCAGTGAACACCTTGATCTGCACAGCAAGCACTTACCTTTCTCCTTTGTTTTGCCGAATGCATCCCTCAATAATCTCCTTCACTTCAGGGATTGCTACTTTATCGAAGCTGGCTGGCTTGACACCCTGAAACACACAAGTGACAAGTGAGAAACTGCAAGGGCCAAAACTTGATCCAAGTTTGGATTGCGTGGACAAACCACCTATTTTTACTCTCTGGGTAACTGACCTAAATAACTGGTGCAAATTAAGGCAAAGTCTGACCCCAGTAGTACTGTTTGTTTGTTAGTGACTTCTGCACAGGTTCCACACACACCCCTTCCCATTTCCCAGCTCCATTTCTGGAACAGAAGGCATTGGCACTTGGGTGCCCAAGTGATGAGAGCAGAACTGCTCAGGTTCCATGGAAGTTGTGCTGCTTAGAGGGAAGTACACACACTGGACTGAGAATGGAAGGAAATGGTTCCTGTGTAACATTAATGCAGGAAACCACAGCATTGAATTAACAGAATTTTATAACCAGTGTTCCCAACTCGCCATTATATGAAGTAGGTTTTTTACAGGAAAACCTTAGCCCCGGATGATCTGACTGGATCATTAAATAACTTGTCCAATGTTTTAAAAAACCCCAAAAATCTCCTGGTGTCTTAGCTCTCCCCCAAAAGCATCACTGCTGCTGTGAGTTCAGGGAAATGACCTTAGCAATACAGGCTGTACAAAAGCCCTTCCACAAGACACAGCAACCCTTTTTCCAATACACCCTAAAGCCATAGGGGGAAAGCAAAACAAAATTTAAGTAAGATCAACCACCCAAAGCACTAAAACAAATGAGCCAGGAGATGTGACCATCTGGGAATTCTGAAAAACATTTCAGGCACAGAGCCAAGCTTCATCACTTAATCACGGCCAAAAATGGTACTTGGGGGCCTATTGTCCACAACAACAAAATCTGGCACCCATTTTCACTTGGTTCAGCCTTTACTTTCAAACTCTATTTAGACAGCAGAACGAGAGAGGATGGAGACATGCTGTTCAAATGTTTGAACAGAGCTGGTGTTTTCAAGCTGAACAATCCTGAAATTACACACCTGATACATCTGACCCTGTGTCACTGCTGAATGACAACTAAACACCAAGTGGAAACCACAGCTCTGAAGTACAGAAATAAACGAAATAGCAGAACAAGCATTGTGATCCGTGCCCTAAACAGAAAACACTGCTCCCAGTATCCTACAAAGTACTGGGGGTATCAAGACATGATCCTTTCTTGTGAGCAGGAAACAAGTCTCAAAACAGAAAAGCTTGAGTCTAAATCCCAGTCTTTGCAACTACCAACCCTGTTCTTGGAGCAATTAAAAAAAAAAAAAGCCAACACAAAAACCCCACACCACAGACAGGAAACAATTTATTTGATAAAAACCAGTATGCTCTTATATAACAGGAAGGTTATCTATTTCTTTGGTCTAAAATTTGCCCTTGTGAAACTCTAGCAATTGAAATTCACAGCACTGCAGAATCTGCTGGGACTAGAATAAGCACTGAAACACAGCTAATGCCAGTGAACATCAGCTGAGTGCTTTCAGAAGCTTTACTGACTATTAAACCTTAAGAAAATCAATGCCCCAGGTGATAAAACATCAGGCCCAAGTTTGGATGGGTGAGTTTCAGACTGTAGCCAGGCCTTACCAGAAACCTCCAGCTTCCAAGAAGGACACAGAGCTCTCCACTCCAAAGGGATTTACAAAACTCTGCTCATTTAGTTGACTCGTCAAAGGCACCCACCTTTCATTCTGACCACAGTTAAAATGGTCCCAGAAGTTCAGGTTTATATATACAGATATTTCTATACATAATTAAATGCTGTCCTCTGTAACATATATAACCTATGCAATAATTATTGCATATATTCCCATCTCAAATTGCCCAAGTTTAACACATGTAGGTCTCCCAAACAGCTCAAGCCTCAGACATAGCAGCCTGCACTGACATTCACTCACACTGAGACAGCAGAAGGATGATGTCAGATCTGTGACAATCCCATCTCACAAAACTAAAAGCTAACATGAGGAAGACAACTGGTACAGAAAAATATCAGCATAACGAAGCCAGGATATGATTCTTCTTGTTAATTATTGTACCACATGCTCTGCTCTTGCACAGAGCCTGAAAAGTTCAAGCTAAGGATAGATTTTAAAATCAGTAATTCAGTCTGCTACCCTGAGTTTCTCACAGCTGAAAGAAATGAAACACTTGTCCAAAATCCTCAGTCCCTTCCATGAGGACTGTTTTACAATGCCCTATTTTATGAATCCCAGACCAAGAGTTCAGTTAAAAAGTGAAGCTCCTGCCAGCCTCCTCCAGCAGAACACCTGGAGAATGTCACACTAGGGCCTAAAACCAACAGGGGATTCCTTGTTCAAGCAGCTCCCCATTCCTCATTTGTCCCCACAGCCCATGAGAAGGGCTGCCCAAGGCTCCTCTCCAGCTCTGGACAAGCACTCCCCCACATACTGAAGTTCATCAGCTCTTCAAACCCTTCTGTTCCCTCCTGCAAGCACTACTGGAAGTGTTGAACTATTTTATACAACAAGATGGGGGTACTAGAAATGATTATAAATCAATAAATCAGTGAAATCTCTTCTACCCAGAGCTGCCTACACACCTTCATCTGCCACCACCCAAGGGAGACCAGGCCCTGGAGTTCACATAACCTTGATGTGTTCCTAAGGGTGCATGAGCTGGGCAGCCAAGCATACCTTCAGCAGTTGCTGAACATAAAGGCACTCAAGGAAATGTTAAAGCCAGCCAGTGTTTCCTGCTTTTATCACACTTAAAATGCTATTCCTATGTGCCACTCCTGGTCCCCAAACTCCTTAGAAGAACCACAGGACAACTCAAATCCTAAGCTACTACACTGTTTCCCAGTGGCAGTTCATGAAGAACTAAAGAGCCAAATCCCACTATCCCACCATAACCAGCATTATTTCTGAGTTTGCTAAAGAAACAGCAGGAAGAGCTCTCACAAAGGAAAAAAAAGCATAGACAGGTATAACAGGCAGGGATGAAAATCAACATTTTCTCAAGCTACTGTTCTAAAATGACACAAACTGGCAGTGCTGCTGAAAGCAACAGCCTCCTTTTCTCCATTTCCCACTCTCACACCCATGTAATTTCCTTTCTTTTGCCAGCAAACACATTTATACAGCTGCATAATGAACCAAATCACAGCATGTATCAGAGTTGAAACAAATCCAACCAGAAAAGGCTGCAGCAGCTCCCAGTGAGCTGAAGTTCCCCACACTGCTGCTCAGGCTCCCACACTCACAGGAGCACAGTCAGGGCAGAACAGCTGATTTTGAAAGAAGCACCAACTCGAAATAAAAATCACTGAACACTTAGACTTTGAGAACACTTCTAAGAAATGGTTATTTATGTAAGTAGCCACAGATACAAAACTGAAAACTCACAGTTTGCATGTTAAGCGTAAGAAAGATTTCATATTTCACTTATCTTAGACGTGATAAAGTTTGTGATTTTATCACATTTTAACCAAGTGGAAAAAACATGTTCCAAAATTTAACATATACGGTTCTTTGACCAACTAAAGGCAAGTTAGGTACTCTTAAAAACACTGCATTTCCAGGAAACTTTTAAACTCCGAAGCATAAGCTATTCAGAACCCTTCTTCACAATTTTTGCCTAGAAACGTGTAATATTTGGCATTAGTCAGGTCACCAGATTACTGAGTCAGTAGTTTGGCATCTTGTTCTCTGTTGCAAGAGATACTGAAAATATAATTTACTTCATTAGAGAAGGTACAGCAATGCTGTATAACTTCTACAACAAATCAAAATGAAGGCAGATGAAGGGTTACATGCCCTCAGATACTCTAAATTTAAGAAAAAATACTTAGATTTGGAACAAAACCATAGGTGCAAAATAAATAATCAACTAATGCTCCAGCCTCGATGGTCAGGATTTTAATTTACATTTTAAAAGACTACAGGGGAAAAAGCGAAGTCAAGTTTAAAAGCTAAAAAACCACGCTATGCAAATGCAAAGCAGTTCAATTTGTAGAGAAAGTTCTACAATTCACCTCCAAAATACTTTCCTGTGGCTACACGCACTCGACAGAGCTGAAATTCTTACTTACCTCTTTAGCACAATCCTTGTGAGAGCAGCAACAGTGGGAATTAACAATTACAAATATGGGACAGATCTCTCTCTTTGTGAAATCCATCAGGAAAAGAGAGGCACACACAGCACAGAATTCACAAGGTGCTATTTTCCAACGGGACTCCACTGGGCTGTGGACTTAACGCACAGCAGAAGGAAAGCAGACATCGAGGTGAGAAGGGAGCATTGTTTCTCTTGGACACCTCTTGCTGTTTTCCAAGTCCAGGACATGAGGCTGCAGAGATCTGAGCTCAATGCCTGCCCGTGTCACTCTAGCACTGAACGGAAAGCATCAGTGTGAGCAGGAGGTAAGCGTGTCCCCTTCTGCCTGCCCAGCCAGCTGCCAGAGCAGGAAGCGGTGACAGCACAGGGACCCTTTACTGCCCCTGTCCCCGCCTCCCACTCCCTGCTCTGCCTCCTCTCCACCCAGCTTTCCTGCAAGGTGTGATCAAGCTGCAGCTCCCTGCTGCTGCTGCACAGCAGCTCTCTGAGCAGGGCAGCTGGCTCAGGGGGTTCTGCAGGGGAATGAAGGCGGCTGCTGTTCCTCCTCTCCTTTCCCTGGAGCTGCAGCACACACACACGGCTGACTGCCGCTCTAACTAAACACAAGGCAGCACTAAGACACTCCAATGCATTTTGCTACCAGTGCCAACACCATCTAATTTCCTTTTTCCTTAATGTAAGGGCACACAGATTGGAAGGTGGAGAACGTTAGAAAACTGCATTGTTGCTTGGTTTACACCACATGTGCACAAACAATCCAGAGTTAGATCTTCCAGTACCTCTTACTAGACTTCAGACCTCAACCTGAAGTTGGATTTTTTTTTTCTTCTGGTATTTAGTTCCAAGCAAGCATTGCAAAACCCATTATTAATCAAATGAGCTGGCCACAGCTTCAGGGTTTAGGGTTTATTTATTGCAAGGACATAAGGAGCAATGCTAAGAAGGAGCACATACACTATTTTAAAGATGAAGTCAGCAAACTAATTTTGACAAACTAAAGTGGTGGTGAACAGCAATAAAATTCAATTTAGAATTACCAAGATCACTTTTCATCCCTAAATAATGTAATTCCTCGAGCATACCACAATTATACCAATAGTGTTTTCATAGTATACACCAGCAGTGTTGCAAAAGCAACATTCTGCACACTTAATTAAGGCGATGCTCTTCTGGGGTACACGGCATGACCTGCAAAGAACATTCAGCATTTCAGCTTTTCTACCTGCCCCACTCGAACCACAACTCTTGCTTGGCTCTTTCCAAAGATGCTGTAACTCTGAGAGCCTGAAAAGAATTCTACAGTAACTGATTAATCTTCTCAAACAAAATGTTCTAATGCTGCAGTCCAGAAGCTAACAGCACCAGCAGCAAAGTCAAATCACACAAACAAAGTAATTAAAGTGTCTATATTTCCTTTCTGCTAAGCTGTTACCATTCCAGTTTGAGCCAGTCCCAGGCTGCCACAAACCATTAATCCAGGAATTTAGAGAGAGAGTATGATTGCAGTGGAAAAAAAGACCCAACCTCTTTCCCCCAGTCCCAAAGAGGCCCTCAGGCAATGGTATATATAGCATTGAAATTGGTTTACCCCGTGATCTCCTAAACTTCACTACCTGCAATTACTGACTTACCCAGCCCTCAAAACCTGCATGTTTAACCATTTCACCACCTCTAATCCTTCATCTTCATCCGGCTGCCTGTCCTAGGAACAATCTTTCAGATTTAGTTCTTTCCTTATTTCACACAGGATACACCCAAAACTGTTTGATAATTCTCAGCCCAGCTGAACTGAATACATACTCTGAAAAAGAAGACTTCAGCTTAAGAGTTGCTCAGTTCAAGAGACACATGGCCTAGAGAGGATTGATTTTCTTGTTCTAGTTAAAAAGCAAACTAAAGTAGTTTCTTAAAAAAAATAGAAATGCAGCATATTAAACAGAAGTAAAAGTTTAGCTTCACTGATGTCAGTATTTTCCTAGCAATTAATTCTGGACAATTGATAATTCTGCCAAGAATGAAATTGGTAAATCCTGCAGATTAAGCTCTGTAGCAGATCAGTATCCTAGCAGAGCAAACAGCATTACTGCAATACAAGCAGGGGAAGCAGATGAAAGCTTTAGTGAGCCAGAGCCAGCTCATGAGGAAACACTGCTCAGGCTGGGCCAGGCCTTGCTGAATTCCCTTTGATCAAAAGCAACAACTGCACATTTAGAACCCAACACCTTTGGAACTTACGGATCTACGACCATCCACATCAACATTTCCATCTCAGCTATTTGAGAGCTCTGTGCCACTGGAACACCTGAACCAGCTGGCCTTCACCCTCTGCACAGCAGGGGTGTAAGTCATTTAAATCTCGTGATCCTTAACTTTTTCCAAACCAACAGGTAAGTGTGGGTGCCCTGAGTTCAAAATCACACTGTGAAGACAGTGGCAATGCTATAGAATTTACACAGAATTTAAATTTATACTACAAATTTATTTTATGAGGTCACTGGCTGCAGCCTCACTGATCACAATTTAGAGACTCTTCCTCTTCAATTTACCACCTAACCTCAAAAACTTTTGAGGCACTAATAAAAAAATTAGAGGTCAATCACAACAACAAATTACCAGACATAGAGAATTAAAGCTGTTATACACACAGGGTATACCTGTATCTTGATTGACACACTCAAACTAATTGCTTCTTCCTAAAGTTCCATTTGTATGAGAGAAGTTTTGGTGAAAAGAACAAAACAGACTCCCCATTCAGCCAGCAATCACTGCTCAGTATCATTCACATACACATCCTACAGGTTATCCACAAGCCCAGAGCTGGAGCACACTGACACTGCCTGCTCAACCAACTCCCCGTCAGTGCCCCAATACTGCACTTTTATCTCCTAAAGCCAGAGATCTGACAGCATTCAAAGCCTCACAGGACTGCTAGAGCAGGCTACAGCTCTGTTATTCAGCTCCCACACACTGAAGTTTGAACAGGAACTAGAAATCACTGGGTGCAATCCTTTCCAGCACTCTCAAGTAAAAGGCAGTAAGTAAAGTCAAAAGTATTTGTATTATTATTTGTGCTAATACTGAAATGCTGTGCACTACTGCAGAACACATCCTATGGCTCAGAGCTACCCCACTGATCAGTGATCCAGCCCAGCAAAAAAGTTATTTGAAGTTTTAACTTAAGACACAGAAGTCCACTGTTCTTCAGAATCACCAGGTAAATAAAGTATCAGTTTATTTTAGAAGTCCAAAGAATCTGAAGCTAAGAACATTGTTTCAGTTTTAAAAAAATATTAATTAATCAATCACAAGAGCTATTATAATTGCAGCAATTCTAATGTATAGAGGAAATTAATCAAGCTCCAGGACAGGAAATTTTGTAAGCAGGACACAATTTCTTAGTGCACAGCTGGCAGACCATTAGCATATTGGTGCATGGAACAGTGAAAAGGGCCTTATTTAGAATCACACAGTTTATAAGGACAGAGGTTCTTCTGAAACAGTAAATTCTCACTGGACAAGCAGATCAGGTATTAACTGTTTTACAGTTAACACTTGTACAAAAGCATAAAGGTGAGATCAGCTGCATCTACCATGCACAGTTCTTTAACCTCACCCTTAGAAGCAGGGATGATGCCTCTAGAATGTGAACACCTTGAGTGAGCTCAAGGTTTGCTTTACTGGGACTTCAGCTTGAAAATGGCTTTCAAAAAAAACCCCAAACCAGACATGCCTAGACACACATTGCGGTTATATAAATTTAGAAATGCCACAGTGACACAATACTAGAAGTGTCTGTCTTCTATTTTCAGTATGGAAAACATGTTTTTGAAAAATAAAATTGTATTAGTTGCACTCTCTGCTTTAATCTGCTCCCACTCTGGTAGAAAATCATTGCTCTGCACTCATTTTTAAGTTCATGTACAGCAACTCAACACAGATTAATTCCACTGGACTAGGAACTGAATTTTTAAAAATGATGTAACATGGGCCACAAAGCCATGTAGTACCAGAACTAGCCTTTAGAAAGGATTATCTACTTAAAAGGCCCAAGGTAACGTTGCAAACACCAAAAATAGTGCACAATTCCAACAATGAACCCAAAGTCACCATGCCTTTTATTTTCAGACTTATTCTAATAGCAGTGAAGACTTTCTTGGACTTATCCCATTCCTACCCCTTGCAAGTATAGCAGTACAGCTGGCAGGACAAGAAATAGTAGCCTCTGCATTCTCAGGGTCAGTATTTTTAACTAGTGGCACTCTATGAGAAGTAACACTGAAGCATCAGTCTCCCCACAGGAATGCTTCAGTGATCCACCAAACTCAGCATTCTAAAATGCTTCTCATCACACTGCAGAGCCAGGCATTCTAAAAACACTTATCACCTCCCTGTTCCTAAGAGCCACCTTCCCATTCCTTGTTAAATTAACCTCAGTTAATGTAAGATCTACATGGATGTCACTACAGGATACAATATTAAATACTAGGATCACAGTTTTAAGAGACCTGATCCTTAGAAGATACCCTTAAAACTTTTCAAGTTTTTAAAGGGACATTGTTAGCCCATATTCTGTGAACTTACTTAGGTTTCTAAAAATACATTTAGAAACTCCACATGACTGCTACATTTCAGAACTTAAACTACACTTGATTTTATGCAACTCAACCAATGCTCACAATCCTCCACTCCTTTTAATTCCTGATCATCTTAAAATCATATCCTGTTCAAAACTGCCAAAAGACACAATCCAGGCTCATCAGTGAGCAATGAAAGAAAGAAATAGCTCCCCTTACTTCAAACCAAGTTTGTTTCACATCAGTACTTACCAAAAAAAAAAAA
>VZSR01000680.1:2878400-2922466 GCA_013398615.1 Brachypodius melanocephalos
CCCAGGCATCCATGAGCTCCTCTCAGTCTGCTCAAGGCTGAACAGGTCCAGCTCCCTCAGCCTGTCCTGACAAGAGACATGCTCCAGTCCCTTCATCAGCTTTTGGTCTGACTTACAGGCTCAAGCTGATCCCTGCTTTTCCTTACTTGGATCACTGGAACTTGTTAAAGAGGACTCCCAAAGTAACATCCAAGGCTGTTCAAGATATTAATGCTTCAAATCCTTGAATTCCCACCTTCCATTGATGAGTCAGTGACTGAATGCCCACGCAGGAAGATCCTGCACTCTCAAAGCTGTTACAGCACAGTGCTTGTGACTGAGCAAGGGAATTGCACAGGATGTGCCATTCTTTTTAAGATTTCACACTCTATTGCCAGAAGTTTCTTCTTTGAAGGAATACAAGAATTTACCCTTTCTTACAATTAACCTGTTTCCTGTGCTTGGTTGAAGGTTTGTGGCCTTTCAATGCCTGCTTTCACAAAAGATCACGTTCTCTGTTGGAGGGTTTCCTCTCCTACTTTTCCACTAGAAAGATATCTCTGTATCTATTTAAACCAAGTCAAGAAACCAAGTCATTAAGGTAAAGAAAACAGCTTTATTCACGCCTAAAAAATGTTAGATATTGCTTCCAGGAAGCAGAAGAGGAAATTAATCATCGCTCACTAAGCACTGCAAGTAAAATTAATCATATATCTAAAGGTTTAGCATTTTTTATTTGCTACTTTAGACCCCTCAGGAAGAAGAAGAAGAAAGTAAGAGCTGGAATACTTTGCCCACTGCAGCCTTAGTGAAAATGAAGCAGTTGTCTGGTCTAGACAGTTATGATGCCTAACTTTTAAGACACTAAAGAAAAGATTCGTTTTATCCCAACTGCCCAAACTACAGCACTTTGTAACTGCCCTGTTTGCAGCAAAGAGAATGACCTTCACCCTAACCAGTGAGTTCCAGTTCCCACCAGTTAGGGAGATGAAGGAGTTTCAAATCAGTTAGACACTGCCTGGTCAGGTTACTCATTATGTGCCTTGTTCCCTTAGGCCCTTTTTTAAGCTCTGGAGAACAGAGAAGAAAAATGTTATGCCTGCTGTGGAACATTTTAGTACAGGACAACAGGGTTTGGTTGTTTTGTTTTTTTTTTTAAAGTTATAATGCAAAATGCTTTTTTTCCCCTTCTCATCTTAAGGCCAGCTCAGACGAGAGGCATTTGCTTAGAGAGGAGAGACTGGAGTTTTGGTGAAAGAAAAGACAAATACGAAACTTCACTTTGTCAAAGTAAGCATGGAGAAAATCAAGCACAGAGCACAAGTCCATCAAGAAACTTGAAAGGTAAGTTTATATGATGGGAGGGGGAGAAAGAAAAAAGGAGTTTTTTGCTCATACTCAAATGATTAGTACACTGCAAACTGAGGATGGTTTTATTAACTTTTTTGCAATGAATATATTTGGATTTTTATGTTAGTGGTAGATATGCAAGAAGGAGAAAAATCTGCATAATAAACATATTCATTGTCTTTTGACTAGTCCTGGGACTAGTCAATCATCTAGCAAATTTAAGCCTTGGGACATCCAAGTATTTGAGATTTTGAGGCAACAGCTTGGGTTTCCGTGGTCCCACCAGAGGCTGAGGCAAAGCAGCTGAAGTTACTGCAGTTAGTTATGCCCTCACTGCATTGATTCCCAAACAGACTAAATTAAGAAATCATACTTAAGATGTCTGTTCTAGAAATATCTCTTTTTCCATTTAAATGCACGTGTAGCCCATTTCAAATATCTCCTGAGACAAAATGTTTAACTGTAATATGCCTGGAACAGGTCAAGGAAAACATACCAGACTCCTGAGAAGAACCAAGTCAGACAGGGAAACCCTCCTGAATTTTACCAAGATCTTATACTCTTTTTAAAATTTTATAATAGAATTATGTATCTTGATTTCCTTTTGCATTGTAATTCTCTGCATTGCTTGGATCCAGAGCAGAATTGTAAAGAAAAATTCCAAAAAAAGGGGGATCCATTCCCTAATCTAGCAGCATAGCACACAGACAGCTGTGTGCTTGAATAGGAGGGCAGAGGAGAAAAAAGAAACCAAAGGAGAGGGAAACAGTACTTTAACAATAGTGCAGCTTGTTATCAATTCATTGCATGCTCAGATAATTTCTTTGCTGAGGCCAAGCAGGCATCAGTAAGTGCTCACTGGATGCATTCAGTTCCAGCTGAGGAGACACTGCTTAAAACTCAGATTTCTCCATCCCACAGGAAGGTCAAAATCCAAAGAGCTGCAATTTCTTTAAGCACTGACTACTAATTTATTTGGAAGCATTTCCAAAGAACAGCAGAGGAGGGCTCTAATAAAGAAAACAGAGTTTTGAGACAAAATTGCCACCCTATGATTTAATGAAAACAAAGAGCAGGGCTAGGTTCCTTTATGCTTGAGTGACAAGGCACACAGATGTCTTTCCTTGCTCAAGAAACTGCTGGTGAAAGGGTCTGGGCTGAGTATGCTGAAGGGTGCAAGTACAAACAGGGGTCAATATTCTGTGTCAAACTGCTGATTTCCTTACCAGAATGGTAAAACAAAGCTCAGCAGAACACCTTGAGCCCTACAAATTCTGCACAGTTGTGGTTTTAAAGTCAGGTATATACCTAGATTACTCTCTTAAAAGAATTCTTCCAGATAAAGTGATCCAGAATAACAACTCAATTGCATTTTGTTTCTGGGGCCAGAGAAAATTCCACAACTTTATCCTAGGATTGTTTTAAGGAAATACAGGAGCTTCTCAGTGAGACAACGTAGGTAGTATAAACAAGCACCTTAGGAACAGCAGCCTCATGCAGCAATGCTATTGTCCAGGATGTGAAGCAACAATTACTGCCTGGGCCAAAAAATGTCTCATCTGTGAGAGGAACTTCAGCCTTTAGATCCAAATTCTAGATGCGTGCTTGCCAAGGCATGTTATTTAACAAAAAAACTGCTTCCAGCCATGAGGAAAGGCCCTGAAGCAAAGAGGTAGAAAAGGACCAGTACTGTGAGCAATACTGCAAAGGTGCAGTGTGTGGGCATCAGCTCCAGCCGCCCTCATCACAAAAGGTGTCAGGTCAAAAGGCAGTGCAGCTGAAGGGCCCCCAAAAAAGAGACCAGTGCACAGAATGGGAGAAGAGAATGTAAGCTGGTATTACCAAGAGCTTCTGAGAGGACACCCTGGGCATTCAGACACCTTTTACAGGATGCTGTCCTAAGCAATAGCAAGGCTTTGAGATATTGAGCAACTCTGCTTTTTACTAAGCCTAACAGTTCCTGCAAAGAGGGTGAGGGAAATGAATTAATTCAAATGCATATGGTCTGCAGTGAGTGGCTGCACATTTTGAACTTATTGCCTTTGAGGTTTCAGTGGTTTTTATGCTCTACCATGGTACAACCTTTCATGACTTGCATAGCAGCCCTTTCCTATTGTCCTTCGTTCTGCTCTCTGGATGCACTTAGATAAAATAATCCTTTCCATTGAAGGGTTGAAATGGAGATGCTAAACATCTTGCACAAAACCACCTTCCAACACACATTAGGAGATGTGTTGGTAAGTACTGCTGCAGTCACCTCTGCAGGAGGGTGTTTTCTGCCTCCACAACTGCACACATGGTCTAAACTGCTAAAATGTCTATAATCTTCTAAATCTAAAACTATCTGGCTCTTTTTCACATTGGTCCACAGAGCTTTCCTGAAGTGGTATAAAGAATGCCAGGAGTATTTTATTTCACTTTCATAACACAGGTCTCTTTCCACATTACAGAACACCAAATCCTCCATTATCAGCTAAGACAGGATTGTGCTTTATTTCCACAAAATGTTGTCTTGCCTTCATGGAAAGCCTTCCTTGAAAACTCTTCACATTTTGTTTCTGGCTGGTTTTGTTTTGAACAAACTGCTTTGCAACTACACTGAAATAAACAACCCCAAATATACCAAAGCACACAGCCTTTCCAAGCACACAAATCCACATTTCATTTTCTTTCCCTTCCTGTCCTTTGCTCCTCCTGAAAGAAAACAGGATTTGCTGGATTTTGTATCCAAATGTACCTTAAGAGCTCTCAAGCAGTAAATTAAATAGTTGGGGAAAAAAAAAAAATCAACCAATAAATTTGATTGAGAACCATCAGCAGAGTAGAACAGAAGGTAGTGTTGGACAAAAAAATTGCCAGTGTTTCTCCTCCACTTGGAATTTCCACCATCAGCCACAAGCAATGGGGAGGAAGGAGCACCAAGAAACAAGAGGTAAGTGGAACATGGTACATCTCGAGGTGAATTGTTCTGCCACAGGTCCCTACAAAGCTGCCCAGTTATGTCCTTCAAGGACCAGAGAAAAGACAGGTCTGTAAGATCTGGGTATTTCCAGGCCTGAGATGGTCTCAAGAGCTGATTCTCACCCACAGCCCAGTTCCTGGCATGCCTAAGGAACAGGCAGGACAGTTCCATCAGGCAGTGTCCACCCAGATGTGGCTGCTTTGGCTCTGTCCAGGACACACCCACGAGCACACTAAAGGTACCACTGAGACTGCTCTAGTAAGATACATTGCTTTCTTTCATGGATCTCAACTGCTTCCAGGTCAGATTATGCTGCACACAGAGTAAGGACTAGACTTTAGCCTAGGTCTTAAACTCTATTTAGAAAATTACAGGTAAGCTTGCCAACACGCAAAAAAACCCCAACCCAAACCAACAACTCTGTATGTATATGTATGTATGTAACAACTTATTCTAACAGCTGTGCAAAAAACTGAAGTGACCACTTCTGCCTTTCTTTTTTTCCCTTCTTCTGTGCCACTCCAATCTTTCCCTGAAAAAGGGGTAGTCTTATTTCACCAAGCCTCTTTTCAGAATTCATTGCTTCTGACATGAAGACTCTTCTCCAGCTCTAAGTCAGGAGTTATAGCTGCCTTTTGCAGTGTGAAGCACCAGTAATAAGAGATTGTTTTATTTTTCCAAATTAAATCTGCAACTTCTCTGAGACTACATGCACAAAAATTATTAACAGGAACTCATTTGTCTATGGACAAAGAGGTAAGTCTGGGGTTTTTTTTCTCCTTTGCACATGTGCACAGGTATTCTGAGAAATCCAACACCAGTTTTCATTTCCCCAAGCAGCCACCTTGCTATTCTTTTGAATGCTTAGGTTACAGGGTTCAAGGTGTTTGTTCCACTGCAGTGGTACAGTCCTCATTCACAGCACCACCTCAGCTATCACAGATTTAATCTAGGCACCCCATCCTGCACATTTCTGCACTGCAGTTCTGCCTCTTGCACTCAGGGTCTGCATGTTCCCTGTCTGGTCAGATGGGCCAGCTCTAATCTCTTGATTGCCCTCTATGCCTTATTTGCTTTCTCCCACAATGCCCAGTATTTACCAGGGTGGAATAGCTTCCTGCTGTTTGTCAAGTGTTTCCACTGCATCATTATAAGAAGTGCCCCCAAAACACAAGAGCTAAGGGCCACTCAGAATTGAATGAACTGTTAAAATCCCTCTAGGTAACTGGCAGGCAGCTAAGGCAGTGCTCAAATCTGTTATCCAGCTTTATTGCAGAGAACAAAGTTACCAGCTCCTCTTCAAGATAGACCGATTTCTATCATCCCCCAAGTGGCTTAGAAAATAACCTGGTACTATTCTAGAGCATGATCTTGTTTGGTTTGGGGGGTTGCTCTCTTCATGTTTTTTCTAAACCCTATGTAATACCTACTTATATGCTGAAAGAACAGTATGAACACGTGCAAAATTTTATTTCCATTCACATATTTTACAAGTCCTGACAGATGTTCTGTGAGTTCAACCACCCCGTAACTTCACACTCATCCCAAAATAAGCTCTTTTCAGCTTTTTCTCCCCCCACACAGCCCTGGTGCTAGCCAGCTGTGCTCCTCTGCTGCTCACAGCAGCAGCTTTAGGCTCGGCAGTGAGAGGGACTTACGCTGGTGACTCGGCGGTAGATCTGCGCGGCATTTTGGCACTCGGAGTAAGGATACTCAGACGTGGCCATCTCTAGCATACACATCCCAAAAGCATACACATCAACGGACTCATCATATTTCTCCTCATACATCTCGGGGGCCATGAACTCTGGGGTACCTTAAATTAAAAGAACGATTCAGACTCTAAATGTCTCAAAGGAGCAGAGGCTGCTGGCGTTACTCACCGCACGGACGAGCGGCTGGGCAGACCTGTGAGACAAGAGAAAGTGGAGGCAAAAAGAAGAGGGAGGAAACCCTTAGTGACTCTGTTGCACCAATGTACTCTGTGAGCCTTCCATTGCAAGGCCTTGGTGGGATAGCAGTGGCATGGGAGATAGCAGGCAATTGCTGGTTTAGGAATGTTAGTTGATACAAGTATCAGAACAGACTGGATTAGCCTGAAACCAAACGGGAGGGGAAGGGATAAGAAGAGGGAAAAACTGCAGACTAGCCATAGGCTGCAAACCAAATACTAAGGACAGTTAAGGCACTTACCTTTCCTCCCTGAAAGAAAAGAGGCACATTAGACCTTGTTTGATAAATTACCTGAGTGCCCTCTGCTGCAAAAGAACTAGTACTGGTAAGAGCCCACAGCTAGTCTCTGACCTGGTGCTCTCCATCTACTTGCTCAAGTAGAATGGTTCGGGTAAGGCCTTGCAATGAAAAGCTCTGCTGCCACAAATATAAATCTCCGTGAAAAGAGGATAAAAGGTAATTTTCTGCAAAGGCCACTCACCAGAGCCCTTTTCTTCATATACTTACCTTTCCACCTGCAGTATATTTATAGGCCTACTGCAGATACAGGCATTAGTGAGGGACATCCTACAGTCAAAAATACTCAGAAATACAGAGAGATTGAGTTACAGGCATAGAGCGTGAGATCCAACAAGTCCCATTTAAATAGTGTGCAGAAAATGATTGCCCAGTGAAGCATCACAGATCCCCTCTGCAAACAAAGGGACTGCGTTGGATGATCAGATTTACTTTAAGCCAGAGATGCAAGTTTGCTTTTTGTAAATTTAAGCACAGAATTATTTCCTGCAGACACCAGATTCCAGACAATTTACAGATCATTCTACAGCCCACTGCTTGTTTTCACCACGCTAAACCAAAAAGAATGTAATTGCAGTCATTTATCCAAAGGCTAATCATTCACAGATAATTATGTAACAGATGGTAATTTTCCAGTGATAAATTTGAAGATATGACAAATATGCTTAAGAAATTATGGTTTTTAACACCATTTTTTTTCTTCCCCATGAATACTTTGACCTGGTTAAGAAGCAGGAAATACTGCAGCGACAGCTTGCAAGAAAATTTACAGGTATACACCATTGATCCCAGCTAGGAATCTGGCACAGGACTGTTGAGTAATGCTGAATTTTAGCAAGCTCTAAATACTGAGAGCAAAAGAAACTTCATTCCCTGCAGTCTATCCACCCAACTATAAAAACAAAGTTGATAAAACCAATTCTTTCAAGAATTCACAAGAAAGATTACACTAGTTCCCCCAAACCAATTTCTGAGAAAGGTTATGAATGGATACACAGGGACAGAGCCAAAATAAAGCAGTATTTCCCAATGCACTTTCCTAACTAACCCAAATCCACATTCTACAGAGTCCTTGAGAAAGGTGTTGAAGCACAGTCTGTGTTATTACTTAAATACATATATATAATATTGACTTTATTTGGTGTAGCTCAGTCTGATTACTGACAAGCTGCAACAGATTCAATATTAACCCCCGGTGACAATAAAAAAAAATTGGCTGTATGAACTAATGCTACACTAAATGTCAAAATGTTGTTTGGTCACCAAAATGCATTTGCACATTTCTTGAAGCAGCACCACATCAAAGGTAAGATTTATATGTAGTGAAGAGTGGTTTTATCAACAATGTTGCACTAGATTGTTGGGCAAGACAAGAACTCTGTATTCTGAAATAGCTGATGTTAATATATAAATACCAAAAGCACAACCATAATTTCCACGTGTCTTTGCATTAAGAACACAGAATGAATGACCTCAGCAAGCAAGAGACAAAGCCTACACATTTTCAGGCTTTGACCATGTACCTTTGTAATGTTTTTTAGGAATGTTCTTAAAACACTCAAGTCTCCAAAGAGGTAGACTGGCTCAGCAGCCTCCAAAACAGGAGAGGCTTACCTATCACACTTTTGGCAAAAGAAGCTCGTTTCAGGGTTGCCAGACCAAGGTCTCCAATCTTGACTGATCCAGTGGGGCCAGTGATGAAGATGTTGTCACATTTTAAGTCTCTGTGAATGATGGGAGGAGTGCGTGTGTGTAGAAATTGTAAGCCTTTCAGGATCTGACGGCACCAGCTCCGGAGCACTTTAATTTTCATCACTTTAAATCTCTTCAAATACCTAATGAAAAAAGTAACAATAAGTTAAACAGATTCTGCTAACAAATGGTAGATCAAACTATAGCATTTGCTGTTTGGAAGCAAAGAAACAGTAATTAAAGACATGGATAAATTTAAACTTCTATTTTAAAATCCACCTGGCTGTTTCAGGACTACAGAGGAGCTAAGGATGATTCCCCTTAACAAAACCTATCCCCTTTCTTCTAACCAGCAGACTATAATGATGAAACAAAAATGTGAAAGCTTGGGGTACATAGCTGATAACTCCTCTGCATACAAAATCATTCTACAGTAATTAGACAGTTGGATCGCTAAATTTCAAGGCACTGCTCTGATGAGCAACAATTCAAGGCTCATCAATTACAGTTCTTTATCTATTTAACTTCTTAACCCTTACAACCTCTACCTTGATTAATTATAACTGGGTGAGAAGGTGGGTCACTAGATCCAAAATGTTAATAACCAACAAAGTACAGAGCTGTGGAAAACTGCAAGAGCTCTGAAATCATTACTCCCTCGTTTACAAGAGCAATCCAAGCCCTCTGTTCAAGGTTTCCACATCACATTTTAAATCTGATTCAAATTTACCTGTGGAGTTATCAAGTAGATTAGAAATTCTTAGAGATCTCCCCCTGGTGCAGGACAGGGTTTGATCACCTGAATCCAGCTGGTAGTACTCATTACTTTGGGACTATGGACAGATTCAGACAAGGCAGAGACATCTCTAAAAAGGCTCTGACAAATAACTGAGGTGGAAGAGTTCATAGAGAAGTCTGTATCCCTTTGCAGGTCGAATGGGACCCAACCTTAACTGTTCTGTCTTTGCCACTCCTTGAAACCCCATGACAGAAGAGTCAAATTCCATACCAAAAGTATTTTTTCAATGTGCATGACCTAAGGCTAAGATCTTCTTCTATTCCTTAATGTCAGCAGATTAGAGATGCCACAAGGTGAATAACCTCTGACAGTTTTCAGGTGCTTTCCAGCAGGGTTTTCTCTCAAGCTCTCTTTGGGTAACACAATAAAGTGAAGAGCTGTTTTGTTCCTTCTGAAACAGTAGGGGCTGGGATACATGCAGAGAAAGGACCTGGCATGCTCTGCAGAGCAAGGACTTCATTCTTGTTTGGGCAATGTTACTGAGAGTCTCAGATAAAGACCAGCTTCACACTACAGCAAGACTGCTGCTAAGTTCTGTGACCAGCACAGAGCAACTACAATGTTCAACTAAAAGCAAGTTGTGTTCAATTATTCTATGGCAGTGGGCAGTCTCTCCTGCAGGTCCACTCAGTCAGGAGATGCAATCCTGATGAAATCATTTCAATCAACTCCAACACAGAAATGCAGTGTATTCATCCCTTTAACTTCTCTAGTTCAAAACAAGATCTGAAAATCAAGTTGCTAGCAATGATCCTGCTGTGAAAACAAATCCGTAAAAGCAATTGAGACAGCTCCAGAGGAAATCCGATCTCAGAATGTAAAGAAAGGCAGGGGAAAAGCCAAGCCAAGGAAGGAGACAAACTGAAGGAGGTTCTGAAACACATCAGCCACCACTTGAATTCTGGCTATTGACACAACCCTCATTCATCTCTCTTGAGCCTGGTCCAAAGATCAAATGGTAGGGGCACTTCAGTTCAGCATCTGGAATTCCTAATGACATTCTTGGTTACAAACATCCAACCATCACCCAGCATCGTGCAGTGTGGCTGTCCTTGTTCCATAACACTGTCCTGAATTAAGGCACATGTCACTTAATGCAAAAAAAACCAATTTAAAATGGAAGCACATATAAATACACAAGCCTACTAGCCAACATGTTTTCACTTCTCCTACTATCATAGAATAACTTGGGCTAGAAGAGATCTCAGGAGGTTTCCAGTCTAAGTTTCTGTAATCACAATTACACAGAGCTCAAGGAGCTATAGGAATCCTTACTAAAAAGAAAGAGAAAATTTCCTTTAAGATATCATCACACTTGTATTCTGTTCACTTTTTTACACCAAGTGACAACGATGTCTATGTCCCAAGTACCAAAACAAGAAAGGCAACACTTCTATCAAATGGAGGTAAGGTAAATATACTGAAAAAAAGATATGGAAGTAACAGTCAAATATATGCAAACACAAGTGTACAGTGTAAATCTCGGAATATGCCACATGCACAGGAAATAGTTAATTAAGGCACACCAGAAATCTTCCATACAGTTTACCTGTCAAGTCTCAAGTGAAGTGGACTAGAATAAATTAAATCACAATTAAAACACCAGCTATACAAGAGTGGGGAAAACCCTAGCCAGAACTCTACAGTTTAAAAGATCTTCAATTAAAGAGCCTATTACTTTTTTTCTGGATTAAATAAAAAGACTTTCTGATTTCAAGGTACAAAATAATCCCACAGACAGAAAATCTGGGGTATTTCTTCCTACCAACACTCTACTTTATAATTGTCTATCATTACTTTATCACTTGCTTATGACACCACATAAGCCAATCCAAATATTAAAATCTGTAAGAGGGATAAAGGAGTAAAAAAGGGAGGAAAAATAAATTTAGCACTACACAACCAGCAGAAAATTAGGTAAACTTTATTTAAAGGTATCAGTACAGAGCTGCAAAACCATTAACTTATTACTTGTCTGAAAAGAGCACATGAAGTGGCAGATCTTTTATCTGAAATACCTTCAACAACCTGAGAAATGTCTCCACTGAGCATAGGGCTAAAGAATGTTGTTGTATCCTTATCCATCCAGCACTATTTCAAGAGACAAACACTTCCCTGTAACTGCAGCCCAGACTCCCAAAGAGCGGCTTTTCCTCTTAAGCATGTCCATTGGTAGCTGCCAATAAGCACGGTCAAAAAATGGCAGGGAGGAGGGCAGGGAGGGAGCAGAGCCCCTGTCATTGCAGAGCTGGCAGTGTTATTGCTCAGGGACGGCGGCAGGGCTGGGACACGCCTGCAGCCCCCGCAGCAGCTGCAGCTCCTGAGCTCTGCTTTAACTCTGCCTCCGGCACAGCCCGAGGGGCACTCGGCTGCCCCACGGCTCCGGGCTGCAGGATGTTATCAGAAACTTCAGCAAGTTGCAGATGAAACTTCACCGCGCCTACTGGTTTTCCTTTTGACATCTTATTTGTCTTGCGGTAACACCCAAAACCTCCCAAAAAGAGGTGAATTAATTTGAGCTTTGAACTTTACAAACTAGCTCATCTGGAGAAGAAAAAAAAAAATTCTGAGAAGTGAAAACTGAGTATTGCCTTCCTGAGCTCTTAAAATCCAAAAATCTTGTGTGCTTACTGGCCATCACAAGTAAGAACTGCCAAGCTTGCTAACTTCAAAGATGTTCTACCATACCTGCAACGCTCCTCTCAAACAAGAGTGTTTCTACAGTAAGTTACCCCTCAGCCAAAGGGCTCTGTTCTCATCTCCTCTAAATGTCACCTATTTCTAGTGCTCTGGTGGTGTGCTCACGGAACTGAAACGCTGTGACTTGCCTTCATGTACTTACGTTTTTAATGTTCCAGACGTCATAAGCTCTGTCACAAGAACAATACACTTTTTTCCTTTGACTGTAGACTCCCAGGAATCATAGAACCTGACAATATTGGGGTGCTGAAGCCCTTTCAGCATCCCAGCTTCCTCTTTAAATCTTTGTCGCTCTGACTTGGACAGCTTCCGATCCTGATGAAAAAGAAAAGGTGCATCAGAAAGTTTTGCTTTATTTTCTTATTGAGAGGCAGCAACTTGAAAACAGTCAGGTACGCACAAGGATCAGATGTCTTAAATGCCATTTGGTTTGCAATTACCTTAAATATTCTGTTTTGAACACATTCTACTACAGTCTTTTTATAATATGTTGCTCTTTATAATTCTATTGCTGTCAGGGTTAAGAACTGCAAGTCTGTAGACTGACTGCTCTTTCTGCTTCCTCCTGCTTTACTCTTAATAAATTTAGCTGTTCCTGACTTGGGGTGGAAAGGGGACATAATGTCTTGAACAGGTCAGTGTTTGAGAATGAAATCGGACCAGTTAAAGCATCTCCCTCTCATGGTGTACATAACAACAACCTTCATTATTCCTAGATGTCTATCCAGAGCACTGGTAACAGATGGGATTAGCCATCCATAGAGGGGTTAAGATCAATCCTCTGTTAACATACTGTATGTTTCTGTAGCTGTAGACCATCAAGTAAATGAATTGGATTTCCTTTGATTAAAAGCAGAGTCTCATGATTGAGCAAGTTTCCTGAAACCTCATGTCAACAAAACCAAAACCGTATCTCCCAGCAGAGACAGAAAGCAATCTTTTGGCCAGAGACAGAACACAAAAAGCATTCCTGGACAATACAGCTGTATTACCTACCAACAGCTGGCTACCAGCTATCACCAGGGCTCTGAGCAGTACATCCCAAAGGGAAGACATCTCCCTGTGCCATGCAGGGTTCTCAGCTCACCAACACATGACCAATGCACTGTGACTGACTGACGGACACAAACTGGGCACATATGCAATTTGCATTTAAAAAAAATCAAATATATCAAATATTATAGCCAAGAATTTCAGAAGCATTGTTTCTAACAGGTATTTAGCAATAACCAAAGACCTATTTGTTAGATCTGAGTAGTAATTTTAAGTCACTTGCTTTCACATTGTCTTTTCCATTACAAGGAGGCAGTAAAAACATGCAGGATTTACTTATACTGCCATTGTCCTCCAGACAGTAATTCCTCTTCCTTTGTTTACAGGTCATGTGTTTTCTCAATACAATTCAGCCGTGTAATATCTAAACCATCCTACATTCACTAAGATAATCAACTTTTCCTAAAAGGTTCACAGAGTATCTTCAGGCATGGACAAACTTCTTTTTCAGATGAAGCTCCAGTTCTCAGAAGTATACAATTTCCCTGGGTAAAAGTCTGAAAACAGGTTTGAAATCATCTCAGGGATCAGTTTCCTACTGATGTCTATGAATGTCGCTCATCTTGACAATTCTACGGAAAATGCAAAATCCTTACGTATGACTAATTTAATCTACAGACATCAAAAAGCATTCAATCCTACAACTACTTCACTCTGCAGAAATCAGCATCACCACCTATTCCCATTCTCTCATAAGCATATTTGCACAAGTTTTGATGTAACCTTTGCAGAAACACTCTACCAACAATGGAGCATTTATGTCTGCTTAGGTGTTGCAGGGGTTTTAACAGGTAATTAGTACTCCCATTTGAGCTGTCTTACCCATCTAATAGCTTTCCTTTTATTATAATGAACAAGGCAGCACAAGTTCTGTTTCAAACCTCGATTTTAACTGCTTCAAGCTGCTGTGAGACAGAAAAGCTGAGAGCTGCAAGAGGTACAGCTGACCACACACACACTTTTAAGCAACAGTGCTTCAAACAACACAATCACAATATCATCTTTCTTACAGGAAAATAAAGCAATATCCTCAGCCTCTGCACTTGACCCATATAATTCACTTTTTAAACCACTCTATTTAGCTGTAAATTCAGCTATTATATATGGTCATCACACAAAAAAGGCTGCAATAATTACTTTTCTATCACTTTTAAACAGTCAGTATGAACACCTGCATTCATTTTTGTCCAAACCCAGTATTTTAGATACACATTTGGATTACATTTCCTTCATTGTGTACATATTAACAAGTTATCTACCACACTGTTAACAGTTTTAGACCTACATTTAACGTCAAGTCAAGTGTATTTCATTTCACTCTCATCTTAATCCACATAACCCAACCTCTCCTAAGGGCTTTATCCAGTTTTCCCTGCCCTTGTACTGCTGTCCCCAAATAGAAACCACCAAGTGCTCATCACCCTTACCGATGACCAGACTCCTTAGAAGCACCCACATTTGGACTCATTTCTCTCTCTGCTCACATCCATGGCAGCACCCTGTTCCTGCAAACACAGCTGTGACGTTCAGCACAGACACTCCACCCTTCAGAGCATTAAAACCCCACCGAGACCGTGCACTAGACTAACTAAAACAACACTGCTTTGAAAGCCACAGTGCCCCGGTGATCTGGGACAAGTCTGCACAAAGCACAGGCCAAAAACTTTCACCCAGGAACACAGCTATGTTTTTGCAACCAAGGAAACCCTGCAGCCTTCAGTACACAACTGCAGCAGCAAAAGGGAACATTAAACAGAGCTGGAAGAAAAAGACAGAGAGGCCACTTGTTTCCTAAGCCCAGCAATGCACATACTACCTTTTACTGCCCTCATTTCCTTGGACACACAACCCACACCCTCATCCCTCACAGGTTTTATATTCTTCTCCTAAAGGAACACTAATGCTATGTTACAGAAGACTGTCAATGTACTTTAAAAGGACCCAGAACCCTAACATTCAGGAAAATACTGCATCTCCTGCACAATTATACCTACACAGTCTGTATACACAATGACTGGTTTTAGCTGTACCAATTACATTCTAATGCAGCTTGCAAACAGTTGGCCTGCAGGACAACATGCAATTTAAAATGACATGTCCACTTGCAAAACCTGAGTAATTAAAAATACTAGACAGCAAGATCTCCCAAGCTGCATAGAGACAGACTGGAATAGAGCCCATCCCAAATTCACGTTGGCATCCTTTGAGCTGTCAGGATGGGCAGAAGTGACAATTTCACCTCATGCCTGTTCTTGTACAAAAACGCAACTTAAGCAGCTGCAGCTACTAAAATATTGAAATAAGCAAGGAAAATAGAGCACTCTATGTAATTTGGGAGACTGAGACGTTAGCAGCCACGTTAGGTATAAATAGTTCAGGAAAAGCAGGGGAATGAGAGCATCTTGGCATCACAGGGAATCCAGAAAGTGGCTGTACAGCATAGCTGTGGCAGAGAAAAGGAAGCTACCATCACTTAGTGAGAATTTGAAAGCGTTTTGCAAGACTTTGGGAATGACTTTCACTGTCCTCAGTTATAACTGCATCCTCCAATAGTCTCTCAAACCCAAATGTGTGCTCCCAACAAGGCAGCTACGGGGGGCAGTACTCAGAATCCATCGTGGCCTCTGAGCAGGAGTCTGCAGAATTGCAAGACCCTCAGCTCTATCTTCACTTCGAAAGATGCAATGAAGTCTGTGGCCTATCACTCAAAATATGCCCTCCTTTTGATTAAATTATTCTAAGTGTGAATCAGACAAGCAGATTTATCTCCTGCAGCCTTTTTCCTGTAACTCACTATTCCTATTTATGTCTGAAGAGGTACACAGATGGATCATTTCCACATGTATTTTCTGTTTTCACTTGAAAGCAGAAATACAGGTTTCACAGATGAACATTCCAGAAGTACAAGAAGTACAAGATTAGTTAAGATAATTTTAATGTTTTTGTTGATTTTTAAATTTTATTTTTAAATCAAACAGCCAGAAACTAAACAAAGTAGAAAGACTCACAGGAGTTTTTCATAAGCCTAGGAAACTTAAATAATTTTATAAAGAAGCCAGCACTTTAAGAACAGTTAATAATACACAGCTTGATATCCTATCCTTCAAAGACCAAATCATTTTGGAATTCCCACTAATAAAATTTAAAAATGGACATACTCCCTCCTTTTCTGGCCTTTTTTTAACATAAGCAACCTTAGGCAGACAAGACAAAGTCCTAAATCTAGAAGTAACCAAATCACATTCTTGTAGTAGCTCAGTTGGCACATGCTGAGCAGATATAGCCCAAATATTTTTAAAAATACACAAAGCTGTCAAACTATAGGAGAGCTTGCTTCCTAAAATGGATTTAACTACCTTCTAAAATGGGCAGCATTGTTCTTCCTAAACTGATCGCTTCCCTGGAGGACCTAAGTGTCACATCCCAATCACTGGGCTGTCTTTTCAACAAACTGAAGCAGATGCATCAAGCCTACTCCGTTCATTTCATTCATTCCTTTCCACCTACATTAAATTGTTCTGACAAGCCAGGACAAACAGCAAGGCTTCCCAGCACGTGACTCATGGTTCTGCAGTGCCAGGGGCCTGAAAGGAGACAAGCAGCAAATGAAACGATTGTTCAGCTCAGAGCCACTCAATCAGCTTTTTCTTGGCTGTTTCCATTTATCCAGGTCCTTCCCACCGGATTTGTTTTGGTCAGGAAAGAGCTATCAGAGGTGTTTACATTTTCCAATGTCAATCAGGAATCTTGGGCATTCATGACAAAGCAGGTACAAGTTTACTCTTCCACTAATTTCCTTAATGTACAGCAGCATAAATTACACACCTTATATAAATGAAAAACAAACCAACCCAAAACCAAAATGACTCCCTTCCCCCTCAAGATTAGCTATTCTACCAAGCCACAAAAAACAAAGCTCATCAGCAAAAAATGCCTATATTCCTCTGGTGATTTGTTTCAGCCAAGCCTTACTATCTACTCAGCATCCTTAGTGAGGAAAGAAAACACATTTCTGGTATCTAAATTAATCTTAAATTTCAACTGGGTGACTCACATAGCCACTGAGCCTACTGAGCAATTTCTCATGTGTTTTCCTTTCTATCTGTGTGGAGTCCTGGTGCTCACAGCAGGACGAGCAATCCCCCATGTGCAGAACACGTGCCAGTGCAGAGTGGCTGCAGAGCCCAGCCTGGGCAGCCTCCTCACGCTCTGCATCGCTTCAGGCCCTTCACCAGCCCAAGCTCAAGGGTCCCATTGCTCTGACTGACCGCCACAAGGCTGAGCTGGAGTCTGCGACAATTCAGCTGCCATTAAACAGACACGGTTTTGCATTGCTGGCACACAGCACCTCACCCTCAAACACGCACTACAGGGTACCAAGCAAGGGGCTACCAAGAGAAATACTCTGCATGGAAGGAACAACATCTGCCAGCTCCTGCTGTACATCCTCCAAGGTGATTTCCACTTTAATCAAGTACAATTTACGTGGCTGAAGTGCCAGGGAACCTTCATGCACAGCAGAACAAACCAGACTCAGACAACTTCCCCTGATCTCCATCTGCAAATAGGCAGACAGAAGCGATATAGGTCAACTTTAAACTGTTTGGGTTTTGTTTGTTTGTTTTTTAAAAAAAAACTCAGTGTATGAGCTACTACATAATTTAGAGCTCTTCCATCTTCCACAATATTAGGAAGACAAGCAGTAAAGAGGAAACAGAGAAAGACTGGATACTTCATGTGCTACAGACAGGTTTTACTAGCTTTTATCACATCACTAGATCCAGAAATGATACAGAGCTATAGTGCAGGGACAGTTAGAGGGCTGCTTGCAGGGAGGGTTAACTAGTTTTTTAACTAGTATGTAGTTTTCATCCAGACACTAGAAAAATTAATAGCAATGAACTGTCTTCAAGTGATGTGATCTGTAAATGTACAGCCATGAGAGACTTCAGAGTGCTGTTGAATTATAGATAGCCTGAATCACAACCAAGGTAAATTATCTATCTGTGCTGAGGTTACACTGAGCAGCGTTTTATCAGGCATTCAAATGCCTGAAAATGTGAGTGAAGACACTGCAGCTCCCAGCCCATTATTTGGAAGAAGAAGTAGCATACAGAACAGACAAATGTTCTTCTGTGTGCATTTCTGCAGCATATGAGAAAGGCTTTGCAAGCCTTTAAGCAAGGTTAATGAGGGGTCACCAGAGGAGAAGCTAGCAAGACCACGCTCTGATATTCGGCGATGTTAATGGAACTGAGGCTTTGTGGGCTGCAGTGTTCTCATCCTGAAAAAATCCAGCAGTTAAGAGGAAAAAAGAGCACAGTAACCATTGAGCTAGATTAACCAAATATCAACAAAGAGTCCACTGAGCTAAAAATCATCCAGCATTACACAGTTGGTGCCTAGAAATGGAAGTCTCAGGAAGCACTGCATCTACTTTTCTGTGTCAACACATACACCACTTAATACTTTCCAGCATTAAAGAGAGAGATAGAGAGGTAGAGAGATAAAAGGGAAGGGAAAGAGACTGTTCAAAATGCATCCCTGTACAGCAACAGACACAAAAATTGATCAAAGATCTGCACAGATCCTTCCACCACTCTACTTCCTCCAAACCACCGAACACAAAAAATCTGATTAAACAGAGCTGAACAGCTGCTGTTCCAACAGTACATATCCAGGGTAAGAAACGCCAGCTCCCCCAGCCACTCCTCGTAAGGACTGTGCTCCAGACCCACTGCCAGCCTTGCTGCTCTTCATTTGACATGCTCCAGCACCTCAGTGTTCTTCTCATACTGAGAGGCCCAGAACTTTCCAGTCACTTTCCTGCTCATCTGTGTTTAAAGATGGAAGACAAAGCTTCTGACAGGTAGCAAAACGCAATGCAAGGGCAAGTGAATCTTTATTGAAAGAATGCTTTCACCTTGCTCCTTGGCAAGTCTCCACAAGAAGAATCAATTTTATATAAGCTCCATCTTCATGGAGCATGCAAATAACCTTAAGAAAGATAACACTGAATTACAAAATAGGTATCTAAAACAACAGAAAAGACTAGGCTTGAAACAGTTTTAAGCTTGAAATAGCTTACACATTTTAAGGTTCCTGATCAAGGGTAAATACCTCCTGTAGGTTTCCTCTTACACGAGTTATTAAAAACACTTTAAGTTTCAGGAAAGTACACATATAGTGAAACACTGCAGGATTATTCCCATTACTTGTTTGTTCCCTGGTGAAAAGCACCTGCCTTCAAAGTTCTCACCACTGGTTACCTGGATGGCAAAGGAAAATGTGTAATTGGTTTGATAATCCTTTTCTGTGTTTTAATTTCTGGTATTTCAATGCACTGCAATAGTAACTAATAGAAATTTCATTGAAGGATGAAGTTAATTTGTTAAAAACACAAAAATTACAAGTGCTTCTTGTCCCATCTCTTAGAATTGTTGCAGTTAAATGATACAGCAAATGTACACCACTTATGCTGCTCAAATGTTAGAAATTAAGAAACAAATTATATATAACCTGACAGATAACTGATCATAGGAGGAAGGAAAGGAGGGAAATGAAACTCCAAGTGATCAAACAAAAGGACAGAAGTCTTCATCAGTCACCATTTAGTCTGAGTAAGTCAATCACACATATCCTGGAAGAACGTGTACTTGAGTAAGCTTGAGCAAATAAGAAATTCATCTTTGTCTCAGCACTGAAGGGGAAATATCTGCAAACTCCAGCCCATGTATGTGACCAAAAGATTCCAGCACCACTCCCCATTTTATCCTGCGATTGTCTCTGTTCTGGTGAAGCTCTGACTCACCACCACAGGGCAAGGGGGCAGAACACCACCAAGAATTCTATTCCTCTGATGTGCTTCCTTTCCTGCTTTTGCATCTGCAGTAGCCCCTGTGCCAACAGCAGCAGTAGCAGCAGCTAAGACACCTGGTGGCAGTAATGTCATGGACTTTTAACCCACGCCTGAAGAGACATCCTCAGGGAGAGTCTCCTGGTGACAGAAAAGGTACCAGAACTGACGGCTCTGCCTGCTTGCACCGAGTTCTGACATCATTGCAAACACAATCTCCATCAGGAACACAACAGCAGAAAAACACTGTAACAGCAGATGAGAATGTTTCTTCTTTATATAAGGTCAGGAGAGTCTTGAAAGTACCCTTCCCAATAACAAAGTTGTTCATTTGTTACAGTAGCACTGTGGGAATTTTTATTTTCGGCAATGCCAAGGTGACCACACTGTTGGGATATTGCACTTGGATACCATTTGCAATATTAGATGGAATGATCATGGCCAGAGACAGAGAGGTGCAAGCACACAGCTCCCAGAAAATTTAGCCAGTGTAGATTTTTAGGTTACCACTCAAATTTTAAGAAGCATTAATCACCTGTACAAAGCAGGTCTCTATTGGATGCTTGCTTTCCAGGGCTGTGCTATGTGTGAATACACACATTAATACACATCTGTACTACCCCTCTCCACAGTCTCTCACATCAGCAGCAACACCCATAGGCAAAGCAAGCAGCCTGAACTCAAACCAAATGCCCCTTCCAAAGGAAACAATGACTGAGCTGTACATCGTCTAATCAGAGGACATTAAATACCACACTCATACTTTACCAAATCAATTACATATTTTCCTTTGCTCCCGACAAAATCAGCAAGCAAAAAATATTAAACAGTAGATATGAAACCTAAAGCTTAGACATGACCTCCTCTGGCATCTTCCAGGTCCTCAGGAATCTGGACTAAGAATGGCGAGCAACTGTTTAGGCTTCAGTCATTTCTATTCTAGGGTTGCTCTAGGCAGCATCTGTGTTTCCTTACGTAGAAGTCATGGGGGAAAAAGATGTCTAAGTTTTATTCAATTTATCCATCCTGAGAGGCTGAACATTAAGAGACAGTAATCAAAATGCTCGGCTACACAAAAATAATTAGTAAAAGAACAGAGAGCTCATCTATTTATTTTCACTTTTAAATTGTTATTTGATCCATGGAAGACAAATGGGTAAGTTTGTTCTCTGATAGCAGTTTTCAATGAGGCTTATGTTTATTACATACAGCTTATTAGAGAATTGAAGTGTTGGCTGAACTGAATTCTTGATGAGCTATTAACCAGCTGGACCATCTTGTCACTTGGCTCGGATGCCTCATTAGAAGTTTGGAAGTGCGTGTCAGTTCTCATTTTGCACTGAACTGATGGTTTTGGCAGTGAGAGGGAAGGTACATCCAACCACCCCAGCTTTATTTTACTATGAAAACCCAGTTCTCCACTCAGGAGTGACAATACTTCAGGAAAAAAAGCCTTCTCCACAATCCATTCTGCGACCTCACGGATTGATGAATTCAATGCATTAGAAGTGCAACTGTAGCTTTTTGTTTCATGTATTTCTGTATGGCTCAGAGTCCTTTTATGAGTAGCTCGTGTCTAGAACACGAGGGTAAACACCCTTAACTGAATGCGATAAAGGCAAACCAAGTTAGAAAATCAAACACATATTACAATTCCTCATCTCACATTCTGCACAAAGCTCACGGCAAAGAGGAAAAGGTAGCTACAGCCACTTTTCAGCATGCTGGAAAAGACGCATCAATACGTTGGCTGGAAAACACGCAGGAGTTTCAAGATGACTGCAAGGACTCACTACTGATGAGCACAGTACGGGTTCAGAAGAACCAGGAATGTTCTTGTGCCTCTGAGCAGCAAAAATCTCAGCATAAAGCCTAGAGACAAGTATGAGATCAGCCTTTCCTGCTCCTGAAGCTCCTCCAGCTGTAAAACAAACTCACATCAGCCTACAGCACACATTGGCCTCCACACTGGTATACACACTGTGTGTGCAGCCTGGTTACCCTACAGGAGTTACTCTTCCCAGCTTCCCTCCTTCGCCTGCAAACACATCCCAAAAAAGTACTTCATTTCATTTACAAAACCCTGCATTACTATCAGTTGTGACAGGATGACATATGAAGTATAGGCCAAGTACTGGCAACCAAGGAGAAAATCCTTACAACTATCACTAGAGAGCTCCATCTCTCCTTCAGAGAGAGATCTTCCATTCACAGATCCTTCAGGGATCCATGAAAAAAACACAAATAATTGCCAGGTATTCTGCACGTTCTTGCAAGACAAATCAAAAAGGGATCTCCTGTAGGGAAAGACTGAAGAGATCCAGAAACAGTGAGTTTTAAGGGGTGACCAAAATTTGTGTTCTAGATGAGGTCTCAGAAATACTTTCCATAAATACCAGTATTAGTACTAGCATTTCACGAACATGAAAGTCCTGAAACACACTGGAGAAGCAGCTTCAAAACTTTTTAAGCACAACTGGTCTAAGTTTCCTGTGATCTACAGAATGCCCATCTTTACCTCAGGGTTCTCATAAAAGGAAGCATTAATAATTCTTCCAAGCTTACCCAAAAGGTTGACTTATGAAACCAGTTTCTTGCATCACTTGCATGTTTACTATAGACTTTTACAACAGTGCCATACACATCAGGGATACTTATTCCACCAGCACACCATGTACATCTTTCCTGGCTAACACCATACATGATCTGCATCCAAAAAGTTACTCACAAAGTCACAAATATTTCAGACCGTATCATCTTTCACAGAGCAAGGAATTTGAGTATAGTTGAGTCAGGAGAGAGAAAACACTCAAATTTTTAACAGTGGACAAGTGATAGGATGAACAAGTAAGAAAACTGGCATGATGAAGCACACTCTGCATTCAGAAGCTTAACTGGCTTTGCAATTCAATCCTGAATAATTTTAAAATATATTAAAACATAAGAGAAAACAAGGTGTAATTGAAATGCAGGTGAAGGGACAATTCAGCTCCTAATAATGCAACACAGGATACAATACATAAAAACACCAGGGGTTTGCTGTGCTCTAAATCAAAATAATAACATGCGCAACTTGGACACAGAAATATTATTTTTACAGAGGATGAAAGGGGAAAAAACCAAACCCACACAAACCCTTCAAGTATTGGACAGACCAGCAAGAAATGCTATTGACAACTAAAATTCAGTGTTGTCAAACAGGTGAGATGAAAGTATCAAGAGAGAAATCCCCAAAGGGAGACAAAACACACAGCTAGGAAAAAGCACCAGAAGAAGTTCAAGATGAACAGTTCAGACTTTTTTCCCCTTGGAATTTGGGAACTACATACGTAGTATTCCCACTGGCAAGGCTATCCTGTATTATCCAAGGGTTTTTTCCAAAAAACGCTACTGGGAATATCCTGCACTGCCAGAAGACCAACCATGACCTAGAAGGCCTCAGATACTCAACATGTTATCTATGAATCAGCTATTCAAACTGCTACAGCTTATCCAAAAAGTCTGTTTCTCATTACATTGTGCTTTAGTCACATACTGTCTGTCCTTGGTCTGGTGCCACTTCATTTCAATTGTTTGAACAGGAACACTGGAAGGAATTTCTTGAAGACAAACTATAATGCCTGCACATGTCATGCTCCAAGGGGCCTGCCTTAAATGGGTCATCCCAACCTGCAAACAGGCTGCTTTGTTTTCAATTCACCTCCTACTTTGTCCCACTGAAGAATTCTACATCCGGTTCAAAATTCAGTTTAGTTGTGAACTAAAGTGCTTTATCAAAAAAAACCCACAAAAAACATTTAAAATATTCAAATCACATATCCATACAGTGAAATATCTGACATTCTGTGCATCATATACAAAAACTACTAACTAGTGATCATATTTAACACTGGACAAGTTCCCTTAGCCAAAAGGTATCTGAAAATGTTTTTAGCAAAATGGCTCTGTCTGAAACACACTCAATGTGTTCAGCACGTATGCACACACAGAAAGCCATGGAATTCACAGGAAAGCAGTTGGTCAGAAAAGCTGCTCTAGTACTGCATCCGTTGCTGCACTGGCAACAACTACACTTCCGTGGGGATAAGAGTGGCTAAGTGGATTTGAGATATTCTGTATTTCTGCTTAATTTAAATTCCTTGCCCTGCCACACAACATCCCAGTAAAACCATTTTAATTAAGTTAAAGACAGTATCATAAAGATAATAGACACTTGGATCTGGTTTTAGCCTGAAATCCACTAAATAATGCTTTAACAAGTACACTGGCTTGTTCTTGCTAGAAAGAGCCAGTAAAGAATTATCTTTCCCCAGTCTTGAGATAAGGAAGGCCACACAAGCCCCCTTTTTCACAGGCAGAGACAGGACACACATCTCTGATTTTCAGAATAAGAGCCTCCTGTCCAACTACCAGTGAACAGGATGTGAATAGAGGCAGGACAAGTTCACATAAGCAGCAGCCTGGAAGCACCTGAGAAGTAATTCTTTTGCTGTTACTACTCCAGTATTTTCTTCAATTAACTCAAAAACAATCCTAGTGCCAAAACAAACTTGCCAATAAAAAATTCTAATGCTTAGTATTAAAGATATGGATGAAAACCTCACCAATTCCTTTTAAATACTATCAGGTAGCTTTGTAATTGTTCCCTCCTGGAGACCCTATGACTAGAATATAAAATAATTTTTCCACAGAATGGCTACGATCCAAACACATGTCGCAGTACTTTGGAGGGACAGCTGTGTGAAAACCTCTTGAGAGCTCAATTCCAAGACAATTCTTTTCGTAGGGGATCAAAAGGTGGAAGTGTCATTAAGTAGTCTTTAAATCCTCAAAACTTAAGAACATTTCTAACATAATTTTCTTGCTATTACCACAGGGGTTTTTGTTTAAATCTTGTTTCTTAGTTTAATAACTGAATTATTTCAAAGGAAACAGAAGGAAGACAAGGACTTTAATCCTTGTTCTCTAATTGTTTACTGAAAACAAGGGCCAAGTGTAAGCACCTGCTGTTGCAGCACCTCAGAATTACTGGAAAGAGGCTTCAGTAGCCAGCAAATAATATTACAGTACAGAGCAGCAAGTGTTAAAACTCAAAACTTATAATGAACAGCACCAGCTTCGAGACTTAACAGCCTAGAATTGTGAAAGAGGGACAAAACCACCAGACCATCCAATAAGCAGGAGCTGGACAGATGAATCAGTCTCAGAGTTACAGTCCTATCTTCAAAGCTCTTAGCAGGCTGAAAAATTTACAGGCATCTTCAGAATGAGTTGCAACAGATCTGTCCATCAGAAGCAGACATTCCCCCTTGTGCTTTCACTCTGCAAGTAATAAAATCCAGACTGCACTGCAAACAAAGAACTGCAGCTCCCCCCCTCGCCTGCTTTGCCCTGAGCACGCCGGGTTTGATGCTAGTTTAATCTCTCCTATGCTCCCAACACACACTGGATCTCAGATCTTCCTTGTCATTTCCTATTTTAGAGCACACTCTCAGAGACCTGCTCCATACTCCAGGCACCTTCTGCTTGCAGAGCAAATGAATGCTCAATACAGACCGAACTGAGCCAGCCTGAGCACACTCACCATACTGAACTGCTGACTCAGTGCAAATGACTCCAGCTCAGAATTAGTCACACATGTGAGCATGTGAGGTGCAAACTGAAATTTATGCCACTCTGAACTCTTCTTATCTCAACGACTTCAGTATGCTTGTGCCTAAATAAGGATTTCACAAGAGATCCACTGGCAGTCAGCAGCCTTGTGGAAACAGGATGCTTTTCCAAGACAGGCAGTGGAATGGGATGGTACTGTAAGAACACTGGGAAATCTTAAAACCATACAAGAGACTGCAGCTTCATTGCAACAAGAATTATCAGTTATACTCAGAATTTCATTTTTAAAAGTGATGATAACAATATTCAGGCAATCCAGGGGATAACTGCCTTTTCCTATTAGGAGCTCCTGCCACTCTTTCCTTCCAGAACACCATTTCAAGATTTCACTTCCCAGGAAAGGCAAACAACATTAGACATAGCACAGACCAGGCTCTGAGCTAATTAAAAAGGAATTCCCATCCAAAGTTTTAGACACTAAACACTAAGACAAAACTAAAAGCAGTCAAGTAATACTCTGCTTATGTTCAGTTTGTTAATAGATTTTTTGTAGTTGTTTAATTTATATACAGTTCTTTGGACTTTCATCTTCCCCTCCTTCTGTACAATCATGACTTCTATCATAATAAAAAGGACAAAAAAACCACACCACAAACACTTCTCTAACTCAGCCATCTGTGTAACAACACTGTTTGCTGGTAGCTGTTTTACTTAAACCCTGAACATCAGGAGTCCAGTTTGACATGAAAAATCCAAAAGGTATTTAAAAGAACAAACTATAAATATACAAACTTCTCATTTTAGAATACAGTAGACAAAAAAGGACAAAAAGGATTTTTACCAAATCTGGTAAAAAAATCAAAGTTATATATTCCATTCTTTCTACACCCTTTTTCCCTCAAAGCTCATGGGAGGGCAGACATTTTGACTAGGGTATCTGCTTTTAAAACAATGCAAAATTCACCTTTCAAGATCTGAATTTACTGCAGCTAAAGTCATCTGAGCAGTGTATTTTCACAGATGCTTCCTTCAGACAAATCACAACATATTGGTACCAAAGCTGCTTCTCCATATCTGACTACTGAGCTTAACAGCTGCAAAGGCTGCTGCTTTGTACAAATAGAGAGGCTGCTGTTCCACAAAAGACTTTCTGCCTCAAAACTTCAATTCCTATTTCTCCAGAGAAACTTCCAGCACAATGAAGCAAGCCATTTCTGAGGATATTAAAATTTCCTAGCGTAAACAGTTGCAACACAAACAAGTGAACTGAATTACATTGTACAGCTTTGTACCCTGCATTTCCCATCCTGAGGGTTTGACTGGCACACGCTGTACAAAAAGTAATTATATATTTGTAAAACTAAGCCAACACACATTGAGTAAGTTCAACAAACTGCTTCACATATGGCATTACAGAGATGCTGACACAGATTATTCACAGGCTAGAACATAGATCAAGTCTTCAGAGTTTTAAAAAAAGGTAATTTCCAAGCGAGTCGAATCTAGAAAATGTCACTTCTTTTAAAAAGTTTTTTGATCTGGAAACTCTATTTGGAAATACTTCCTCAGCATAGAGACAACACACCTGTCTCAACATAGCTTTTAGGTCCCTGCTTCACAGCTCTCAAGTATAAAATGTTAAGGTGCCAGTGGATGCAATAAAGCAAGCATTTTTCTTCAAAGCACCTGTAACAGCTTGGCTGAATCTTCTTAAACAATTAAGCTCAAGACAGACACTTGGCTTGAAAATTAGCAGCCCAGGTAGTTAAGGCACACACCAGCTGGGCAACTGAGAACAGGCTCCTGTGACAGGACTCAACCTGCAGTGGTGCTGCCTAACGCATTAGTCCCATGTGCACCAATAAGGAATTTAAAAGCAGATGACCACTATGTAAATATAGAGCATTACCAACACACTTCTTCCAAAGACAGCTTGTAAAACTACAGACCATTACAGAGCTAAACTGCAGAATGAACCTGAAAGACAAATACGCTAATTTTCATACTTTCAGAAGTAAAGTATCAACTTTATGCCAACTGATGGGTGGTAATGCAAAGAAATTCAGTCATATGGAGCTCATCAATAATTTTACCTAACATTTTAGACATCATCACTAAGTCTCAGCCTGAACATTCAAATATTAAATTGTTGTAGCAGGATTTTTGACAGCAACACACAGAGGGGATGCAAAAGTAAGCAAGGTGTCTCCTCCTTTCACTTCACCCAAGGAAGCCCCCAGAACAACTTCCCTTAGGCAGCCTCATCCCACTGAGGGGATCCAGAGCTTGGATTTTCAGTTACTCAGCATCAGAGCACACTCCTCTAATGCTTTTAGAATCAAGTTACTGAAAAGACCTAACAGCAACTATTGCTTCACTTGCAGATCCTTTTCTGAGTGAAAATAGAAAACTACTGATGCACTTAATTTGCCTTTTCTAAAGCCAACACTCCAAACACAGCATGTCAAGCTCTGTGCTTTGAACTACCCTTCAGCAATTCCAAAAGGTGTTTTCTATCCAGAGCTCCACAGCTACAACATCCAAACTGGATCCACATGTGATCCAGAGGGATAAGTTCACTGCTTAGGAGAAGACAAGAGGAAATAGCAAGGTAAGAGACTTGAGAACACACAAATCTCCTTGACCCTCAGAATCAAAGAAAACCACACCTGAAGTCCACAGCCTAATGTTGTCCCAAATCAGTAATAACTATGGAAAGTGGCTGCAGTGCCTCTCAAGCCTACTGGGAAGCCCTCTTCTGTCCTGAAGTTTATTCTGCATCCCTTTTTTCAGGGAAACTGGCATACTTGTCATGGAATAATCAGCTGGTTCCCTATAGTTAACTTACACAATATCATTAGTGCTAGTCAGACACTGAGCTAGAAACAGAGTTACAAAGCAGATAAACCGAGATGCCTTTTTTTTTTCCCCAAACTTTTTTTTCCATAGATGCTACAGCAGAAATTGCTAGGAACACAGAAGAAAACAAAAATCATGACAAGGATTTCAGTAGGAAAGGGGTTTAAAAAAAAAAAAAAAAGGCAAACAAACAAACCCAAACCCCACCCAGCAACACCAAAGTGTGATTATCTGAAGTCTCCAAGTTATTATACCATCACCAGTCACGGTCCTATCGGATACTCTGCGTTAATGTGCAGCACGTGACTGGATATGAACAACCTCTGTACTATCACCATTCAGGAAGAACTAAAAACCTAACAATGCAATAGCCACAGATGCCTACAATAAAGTGAAACTAAACTGATAAAAAGCGAAATTAATTCAGCTCTGTTTCCCCAATAAGACAGCCAACCCCTCTTATCTTTGATGAACGTGTCCCAGGATGTGCCAAAGTGCACAGCACTGCGACCCTTGATCCCTGCTTGACACAAGTCATCATTCAAGGCTCGTGACATTTTGCTATCCCAGCATGTGCAACACTGTTCAAACCCCACAAAACACAGCCAGGCCAGCTGCTGTACTTGCTGCCTTTGAGCACACCCTGATGGCTCCCAGATTCTCAAACTGCACACCTGACACAAAACTACAAAATGACCACTCACACGAGGGGCCAGATGAAAGGCTTCCGAGCTCGCTGTCACCAAAGCAAGAGACCACAAGCCAATATACAGCTGAAAAAACACCAACATTCATCACAATATGAACTATCCCAGACAAGTTATTTAATAGAAAGTCAGAGAACAGGGAAAACTGAAGTCCCTCATGATTTTGAAGCAAAGCTCCCCACTTTTAAAAAAGTGTATCTATCTCCACAACAACCACCAATATGTCAAAGGAAAGCATTCCCTCCATTCCTGGAATCTAGGCCAACTGCATGGGTTCAAACACAAGAGGAGTCCTCCACTGAAGAAGGCATGCACTTCAAAGGCCACAGAACACCCATGAAAAGACTCCAGCACAGCTTCAGCCTCCCCAACTCCCACTAGACTCCCCAAACCTGTAGAGCCGCAATCACTTGTTTTAGAGTGGCTGCCTGGGCTTCTACGGCAGAGGAGCTGCATTAGTGAATTCAAGGTGGAAACCACTGCAGAAACACAATGTACTGGGATGCAAAAGTGAGATCTGTGCAGCAACTCAACCAGGCAACGCTTGGGGGTTTTCATTTCCTTTGGTGGGTTATTTCTTGAAGCCCTGCAGAGACTTGGAGCTAGCAGTGTGGTCTATTGCATTTATTGTTCTGCTGTCTAAAAGCAGAGACATGAAATCTCAACTACTCCTTTGAACAAGAAGGCTTTTCAGAGCAACAGGCACAATTCCTCTCAAGGTTTGAGAAATAGGTGGTTTCACTCAATCGTGGTCCATTTCTCTGTTTGTTTATGGTTTTTAACAGTCTGCAGTTATTGCAAATTTTTGTTTCCTTTCTAATTCAGTTTCAGTCCTATGCACTGCAGTCTTCATTAGTCAAGAACTACAATCTTGCTTTACAATAGTTTTCTGCAGTGAAGCTATTCTAAGTTAATGACCATGCCCATTCTCCCATTAAAGTGTTTTTTCAGTCATGGACTTAGCACTCAACATTTTTTTATGGCACTTTGTTTCCCATTATGCTCAGCAGCCCATGCAGCACATGACATTTTGTAACCAAACAGCCAATGGCCATTGGCAGACTCCCCCACCCCTCCCTTTCTCAATATTATTGGAACAAATAGCCTTATTTGCACAAAAAATCCCTCTGCAACCTGCAAAATGAAGTTAACCCCCTTAATAATCTGTGTCAAGCAGATTTATTACAACTTTCATTACACTCAATTCATTGCTAGCCAGAATCGCACAGGTACCTCAGCTTTCTTTTGCCAGAAATACGTATTGAGACACAGACTGAGGATTATCAACTGGCCAAAAAACCAGGGGCAATACTCTGGATAAATGTTCTTACCTAGTAAAACCACAAAAGAAAATGAGACTTAGAATTCAGAGCAATCCTTTAGCTACTTTAGAAACAGTGTCAGTACAATGCAGGATCAGTGGATGAAACATTTTCACCAGCCTAGAAGACCTCTGTAATACTCTAGAAAAAAAACTGTAACTTCATCTGAAAAAAACGGATTTTGCATTTAAATGGTTCACCTTCATTCCTTCTTCTTTAATTGGGCCTTGGACTATTTCTAACATTTTCATGGGACAGCTTTATTTCAAGCCCTCTAAACAAACTATTTGGTCACCAACTTGTGATCCCAGTGACTCCTGATAAACTCACAGCTGTTGGACTGAATATTTATACATGAAACAACTGATGTATTTCCATCTGGTCTTTATGACAAGGGGATGACTATATAAAATGGCAAATCACTACTGCTTCCAAACAAAACTCAGGGAAGAGGAAAGGGAAACTGCTGAGCTGGACTGCCCTTGACCCATGACAAACAGACAACTCAGCTGTCACTTATGTTTTCGTCATTTGAGTAGCTGCAGAAAGTATATCTGAAATGAGACACCCTATTCAGCTGAAGCTCAACCTAGTCCATGGATTTTTTTCCCTTCCTGGAAAGAAATTTGGCTTGAGAAGGGGGAAGGGAGAAGGCAAGAATATAAAGCAAATTCCCAAGAGAACAGCAAGCACATTTCCACGGATAAGATTGACTTACCAGCTGGAAAATCTAAGTTTGGATGAGGCGGTTCCAGGAGTCAAAGCTTAGACGCAGGTTTTAAACATGCTCATTCTTCTTTTACATAGGGTAGCTGAACACAGATAACTCTGCTTCATTCCAGAGTGCAAGAGGGGGCAGGGGGGGAAAATAAAATCCTTGTTTTGCCAGATGGCCTACATGGGACCACAGGAGGACTCAGGAAGGCCAAGGTTAGAAAATAAAGCAAAAAATGACATTGGCAATGACTGATACACTTTTGTTGGAGAGGGGAGGAATGAGGATATTTCCTGAACAGGTAAGAAGCAAAAACAATTGCCATTCCCACACAGGAACAAGAGAAACAAAAGATACCATTTCCCTGCATATTATTGCCAGAGAAGATAAGGACAGAAGTCAAAGGGAAAGTGGAAAATAGTTCTCTACATCATCAACCAACTCATTCTTTCCATTCTGCATTCCAATGCCAACTTCCTCAGATTTCATACCCCTCTGAAGTGACAAATCATACTTAAAACACGGCTACATTCACAGCCTGCTGCTTTTTAACTGCAGTCATCCACACCGACTTAGTTAACGCTTATCAGTTGCGTCATTACCTGCTAGTTATCAGCTCTTTATTTAACCTAGTTGCACCCCTTCAAATTTTACAGTTACCCAAACCATGTGGTTTGTTGCAAAAAGTTATCAAGACCAGAAGTTGAGCAATACACAGTTTTGGACATGCTACAACAGCACAATCACACATCACAAGCATACTTCACAAATTCAGTATTATCTCATAAGCTGCCACATTAGAAGGCACAACTGTTTTCTGACAGAGGTCAAACATTGCAGAAGTGCAGCAGAGCAAACCTTCAGCTGAACAACTCAGAACACAAACCGGCAATTTGCAGCAATAGTAAATAACACAGTCTTCCACAAAAGAATTTGGGGAATTATTTTGCTGATGTTGGAAGTACAGCCAGCTGCTTTAGCACAGCTGATCCTGGCTTACTTCCTATGGTTAGCCCAACCTAATCCAAAGCTACTTTAAGCTTTCTTCACAAAACTGAACAATTCCTTTGCTTCACCATTTGACATCATCACTGTTTGCACCAGTACTAGTCTTCCTGTATTCCAAATGAGTTTATCGCCCATTTCCAAGCCATAACCCTGTCACTCATATGGTTTAGAATCTGAGGATGCCTTCTCCCAGAGACCAACAAATCATGGAATTTTACAGTACAGGTTTATCAAGCAGAAACCATTTATAGCTTGGGTACACTGGGAATTTTCACAACATCTCCACACTTGGAGCAGCAAGATTATAAAGTTGTTCTCACTCTTGTTTAACTCCACACTTCAGACCAATTCAACAACGTATCTCAGAAAAGTGACCCAGAAAACCTTGTGGAGCAGTTAGTCATCTACCCACTAACTAGGCCACAGATGCTGGAGTGGGATAGATGTCTCTCCAGTTCCAAAAAAAATTCTTTCAAACACTTAAATTATGGTCACAAAGCTTTTCAAAGACAAGATGTGCACATTCACAATCTATTACAAAATACTAAAAAACCCACAATAAATAGCAATGAAATGCTCAACTTACAGGCTGCTGGGCTTATGCAGCTCAAAGCCTGAATGCATCCATGAAGTGATTTTACCTTTTCATGAAAGTTACACAAATATTTCATCTGTAAAGAAAACACAAACTGATGCATATCCACAGTAGGTAGCTCACTCAGTAAGAGGTTACTAATCTAAGACTGTAAAGGGAAGTATTTTGGCAAAAAGCAAGCAAGAAATCAACAAACTTCAGAACAAGTATTAAAATGACACTTTCATGAACTAGCCATTCATAGCAATAGGAACTCTCAGAATCAATTCATAGTTTTAAACTTGCCTGGTCCCAAAACTTTGAAATCTCCTGTGCATTCTAAGAAAAAAAGGGTTTTGCTGTTCCTCACCTTTGTTTTGTAAATGTTTTTTAACTGTCAAGTTTGTTGGGAAAAAAACCCACTTAAGTCAACAATAAAAACAGATTTCAGACCCTCCAACACCAACAAATCAAACTTCAGTTCTGCTGGGTTTTCTGTGATTTGCCCAACTTTCAGAAGTAAGATTCCATACTGGATGGGAGGAAGAAGAACACCACTTTTTCTGAACCACTGTCCCAAGATAAAAGTCAAGGCACCTGGCTATTTTGCCTATTCGGTCAGACACATTCAGCTGCACTGAAATGCTGGAAGGAAATCTGGGTATTTAAGACAATTTGTGACAGATCTTCAGGTATGGAACACACTCAATATACCGGGGTGCTGCAGCATGTAAGTCTTCAGCAGCAACCTTGAGGCTCCTCACTTCTTTTTTTTTTTCCTGAGGGTAAATACTGAACCTCTCCGATATGTTCAGGCTTGTATAAAGAGATCAGAAAAGAAATCATACCATCACCTTAACTGGCTCACAGTTGCCATCAAGAGGCAAAACATTTCAAATTCAAGCACCCCGTGTAATTTACCACCACCCCCTCTCCTGGCACAAATAACCTAAAATACATTTCTGCTTTTGAGTCTGCAGAAAGAAGCTCAAGCTGCACATAAAGGAAGTAGAGAAAGCCACAGGAAGAAAAAAAGTAATTCTAAAACTAAACTTCAAATCTTATTTTTGTATCAGACACTTCTGTTGTTTCTCCCTTTTCAGCATACTCTTCCTGGCAAACCAAACGACTGACTAAGCCCCAAATCATGATAAATGCAAATAAAAAGCCTGCCCTCAAAGGGCATTCTACATACTGTCAATCTCTACTGGTCTACATCCAGAGGGAGCAGTATTTTAAAAAAACTAAAGAAAAAACCCATCCCTTCTCAGACCATATTTCTCACAGGAGGATATCTATCTGAATGGACTGCTTCAAGAACTCCCTAACTCAAGTTTAGCCTCATAATGACATTTTTAATTTAAGGAGGACTCGTAGAGTGAGTTCAAATTAGCTATAACAAAACACATTAACTCAGCATCTCGCATTTTTACATGGATAGATAACCTACATTTCCCAAATGAAAGCGTACTATAAGCAGCTGAATAAAGATCAAGACAAACCAAAAATAGTTCTATGTTGGAAAATATTCATTAGAATAGAAGTCTCATTTAAAAGAGGCAGATTTGAAAACAGACATGGTAACATTTTGCAACATTTAAGCAAAACCTGCTAACGATTCAGAAATTGCCATTAACAGATGCATATTACATAAGCTCACATAGATTTGCAGATCCTTAAGATAATCAGCCTGGATTGCTGAAGCTTTTAATAGTAATATTTGGGAGTTATTGTTTGCATGTCATTAGTCTACCCCAGAACAGTCACAATACATTCAGACTGGGGTCACAAACTTGCCACCAACAATCAGCATAGGAGGAGCAAGTCCTAGGTTCGCCTAAGAGAGGGTAATGTCCAAGGAAAGCTGGGTAACCCCATCAGCTGGGCAGTTTTAAACTATCACAAGTTAACTGGCATTAACTGGCCAAACCCAGACAAAATGCACACGGCTGTTGATATCAGCTTGGTACTATCTTCCACTTGGCTCAGCAGAGCTGTTTCAGATTTGCCCCAGTTCCATACAAAGAAATTGGCATGCCTATTCTTTTTCACATTCTACTAAACGCTGCCATTAGACTCACAATTGCATAATTGGGTTTTTCCGTCTTGACCTTTCTGCCGCCAGCCCCAACCCTGCTATCAGAGCACACCATCTCCAACTCCTGATGCAACGAAACTAGAAATGGCTGAAACATGCAGATCAGAGGGGTGACCCAGCACAGCTACATGGAAACAATACCACTCCTGCCTCAAATAAGAGGTCTAACAAAGCTTATTTCCCACAGCAGGACAAGAGCAGCTCAACAGGACCTGCTGAAAGGTCCTGTCAGTGAGTGCTTGTCCAACAAAGCCAACAGGATCAGGACCACTCTGGCTATGGCTCCAAGCACAGCTTGTCATGTGGGTGCTATCAGTCTCCAAAACTTCCTCTTTGATTTAATCTTACTGGTAACATCTGAGGAGTCCTGCTAACCACTTGCAAAATCAGAAGCCTTGAAATGCACCACAGTGTTCCTGTCCTGAGAACACAGACTCCAGAGAACTGCTGCCCATAGATTCCCAACAGATGAACCAGGTGACTTCACAACCATGTTCTGGGGCACACAGATCATGAAAAAAAAAAAAAATGGCACCACCTACATTTAAACACGGTTATTCCCGTGTCACTGCCACTTTGAAAGCTCATGGATATTTTAGTTACAAGGCCATCAAATGTACAACATCCTTTCTAAAGGATCTCTAGAGTCTAAGTATATAGGCAGCATTCTCAAAGATTCTGCTTAGACCTAAAATGACAAATTCCAACATAGCAGTTTGTCTCTGTGTGATTTAGAATGAGCTATCCTGGTAAAAACCGCTTACTGCTTTAGATACATGTTAATACTCACACAGCTTCTGGAAGGCTATGATATAACAACATAACACTACCAGTCCAATTTTTATCAGGCTGCCATTTCCTTTGCCAAAACATCACCTGAGAGCATGTTAAAATATTCTTGAGCCAGGCAAAATAATGCAGTGCTGCTTGGAATTCCCCAAGCAAATCTTGAAGCACTTCAGAATAACCTGGATATGTGTGATGTACCTGCCATCACCAGGAGATAAAGACAAGTGGGACGAAGTTCAGAATCAGCCTAAGAACTGAATCTGAATTTTGGTCACTGCGTTCCACCCATTACTTTATTCTGTCTTTTTTGCCAACACCTGTGGTGAACTTCCTGCATGGATCTCCTTTTGGGTTAAGAGGCGGCGTAGCACAAAACATTCTTAATACAAGGTTTATCCCTCTGCACCATGGAGTTCGGGGTATCCTGCAGGCTGTGCCCACAAGACAAGACAGGAGCAAGCTCCCTCTCCCAAACACAACCTCAGGTGAGGCACAGATTCAATCCTCATCATCTCTCCACTTCCCCCAGCTCTCCCAAAGGGAATGAGAGTAATCCAAACCACACACAGAGACGTGGTGGTATGACAATTTGGAAATACACTGAGGAAACTGGAGAGAGAGTAGAAAGAAGGATATCTGTAGTATCTTGACCAACATCCTAACGCTGTTCAAGGTTCAATACACGCCCTAAATGATTTTCAACCTGACATACAAGACAGTCCTAGGGAATGTAAGCAGCCTCCACAAAAGCACTTATGAAGCCAGTATAAAAACTGAGCCTTGTTCATTTGGACAAGAATTCAAATAACAGATTTTAAAAGATATGCAGATGGTTCATGTTAGATAAAAGCCTTCAACTACTCCAAGAAATCAATTTTCAGCACAACAAATCCCACTATTTAGAATACAAACTGTTCCAAGTGTATTGGAAGAGCATTTTCTCAAGTGTGGTGTACACACATCACGGTCTAGTTAAAATCACAGTATCATTATTTGAAGTTTTAAGAGTCAAAACCAGTAACTTCCTACCATCTGCTATTAAAAATAAACACCGCCAACAACAAAACCCACAAACACATGCTAAGTCAAGAGAAAGTCCTAGGCCCAGCTGCAGGAGCACTGCAAATTTACATGGCATTTATTATCTTTCTTACAACTTAAACGTTACATCCATTACACAGACTGACCAACTGAACAGAAAAACACTCAGCTTTTATTTCAACTCAACCATGATTTGCAAGACCCAATTAGTAATCTCAAAAAAAGGTTGGTAATCTTTACAGGAAATGCATGACAGGAAGCATCAAGACTGCCACTGCTTAGCACCAGTTTTGTCACATGCAGCACGGAGAACCTGGGTGTCAGTCAGAGCTGTGATGTTTAACAAGCTGCTGTGTGAAACAAAACCAACAAAGACAAAATAAGAGAAAGAACATGTGGCCCAGAGGGATGTTGCTAACCAAAAGGGATTGAAAACGGCACTGTACCATGCATTGCATCCATGGAGACTACCACAGATCTATTACTGCTTGTTTTATTTATTACTCTGCTCGACAGCTCTCAAAGGACTCTATACAGGATGTCTCCAGGGAGCTTTTATCAGGTGGCGTTTTTTTCCCTTACAAAAAAGGATTATAGCCCTGGTACTTTTCCTCAGCCCTCAAAAGTTTTGTTACGAAGCTGAGTGTTTTAAACCACAACAGCCCCAAACAAATCTCATTTAAGAGATTTAATTCTGCACCTCTCAAACCCACACAAGCTGACAAATAAGAGCCTGTTTATTTCAGTAAGAAATGCTGCATATTCAGAATGTACTTATCCGATTATATTTATTGCCTCACAACCAGCCAGTTACAAACTGAACCACAGCCATCTCCAAAAGTGATATCCCTTTGAGGTAAGATTATTTTCCTAAGGAGAGCTCTCCTAACAGCTGCAGCTCCAGAATGTACTTCAAAAGCTCCCTTCTCTCTTTCAGGGTCACCTTTGTCAAGTCTGAGGGAGCCGGACCACTGTTTATACTTCTGCAGGTAATTAGTCTGGCTCCTTTCCCATGTCATTTATCAAGTTGTCAATTGTATCAATTACAGTACAAACACTCAAGAATATGGCTGGAGTTTCATCTTTACCTAGAGAAGCAGCTTTCGCGTCAGAGATTTGAAGCCAGTAAGTACCAGTATTTTGTTCTGCCCTATGACATAGAAGACCAGCAAAAATTTAGACTTCACTGCACAAAATTTCCAGTTCCCTGCATATGCACACTTGGAAATCCAGCATCCTGAAAGTGCCACAAGCCCATTGTACACTCACAGCTTTATGGATTTTACTTTCAGTATCTTCCAATCTGTAGAGCTGAAAACAGAAGAGATAATAAGGACAGCATGATGTTGACAGATTGTCACATACCTTGATTAATCTACATTTGTGACAATGACACAGCTGGCCCAGAAGCAGGAGGCACAAACAGGAGGCACACTGCTGCTGCAGCCACACAACTGTGCTCACAAACTAGCAAAGCATTATAAACACTGAGGTGAGGTACAGCATGGCCATGGGAGCCAGCACACTGCATTAGACTTGGATCTGATCTTCCAGTAAAAGTTTTAGAAAATGCGTTTTTAAATAATCAGAATTAAACCACAGTCAGAGCTTTCAAAGAATGCATATTTGTTTCAGGACATTGACTATTTCCCCAGAAATAACAGAATGTAATTGTTTTCCAACTGTGCTTGACAGATGAATTCCAGGTCCACACTCCCCAGCTTCCTCTCACTGCAGAAAGGTCTAGATCTGGTTTTCCATTTTACTTTAATGTAGCTACACGATTGTGCATCAGAGCCAGCATCTTTGCAGTCAGGGCTCCTAGTGAGCAATATGCAACCAGCTTTTTAAAAAGGAAAGAAAAAAAAAGACTACAGGATGCCACAGTTATGTGATACAAGACCTTTTTTGGTTGTCAGACTTGAATGTGCAGCTTCTGAAACATTCTCAGCTCTGCCCGTCCAGAAAAAAATAGAGAATTTTAAGTATTATGCATTGACTTCAGCAAGCTGATATTTATCATGGTAAGTCTGCAGTGGAGTCTATACTCCAGAGTACAGGAACTGCATTCCACTGTTGTCTGCTGACCTAAAAATCACCATTAAATATAGCTTAAAGACTATAAGAGATAAGGATAGGCATCATTAAATCTGAAGCGTCACTAAAAGTGAAGCTATACATCACATCCAAGCTACTTCCTGCACTGTGAGTTTTAAGTTAACATTGTTAGACTCAGAAAAATTCTGACAGATGGAAATATTATTTAGTACCTCACTGCTTCCTGCTACAAAGTGTCAGTTGCATTATCATTTTTACCAGAGTGCACTACAGAATCTCATGGTTCACATTCAGTTCTGGCACTATGCTTGTTCCCAGCTGGTTTTTCATTGCTGTTTCCTATGTAAGAAAAATCCATTTGTAAACTGGAGTGTTTTATACCACACTTGGTTCGTAGTTAGACATCTGCTAGAGAACTGCACACATGTAACCTACACCAATTTCTTACTCAGATGATTTATAACTGAAGGGAACCAAATTCACAGTCAGCTTTCCCTCAAAATAGCAATGAGTACAAGAAACTTTGTGCACCACTTTCACCTGTCCAACTCATTTCTTACCCCTGGAGACTCTGTGTTGCTTAGGAAGAGCCCTCCAGCTCCTTTTCAATCCTTCAGCAGCTCACAGGTTACAAACAGATCAACCTGACACCACACTGAAGCCAGAGTAAGAACAGCAAAACAAGGTGTCAGCAAGAAGGTGCACTGATGAACTGTGTGTGCCCAGCCAGCCTTTCTGTCAGGGAGCACAAGGGACAGGAGGGACACAGCTCACCCAGACACACAGGGCTGGTCTGCACCACACACCATTCACCAGCAATGTGTTTTCAACCACTACGAGCACCTTCATGCTAACAGCTGATAAACTCTGCTTCCTTTAAGAGAGCACACTGCCCAAATGAGAGCTAAGTCTTCAGATGCCTGACAAACAGCTCAAAACAGCCCAATTGACCTCCACATCAGCAAGCACCTTCCTATTTGAAAAGTTACTAATTTGAATAACTCAGAGTAATAATTCTAGATAGAAGATTTTGCAGTCCAGCAAGTGACTGCCCCAATCTGTACTGTTCTGTAAACCAGCCATTAAATTACAGTCTTGATTTAAAACCACTCACATAGGGACTCAGAGGGATGACACAACAGCACTAAGATTTGGCTTCTGCAGCCAACTATATGACTTGCTACCTCTGGCATTACTTTGCAAACTTAAAGCATCGGGGAAGGCATCACATTTTAGCCACAACGTTACCTGAACTGTACAGAGATGATAAACTCACTGCTCAAACATAATTTACAAAGACTACTTTTGTTAACATCTACCTACTTAAAAACCCTTTAATTAGTAACCCTAACTACTATTTTAGTCAATTTATGAGATGTGCTAATCACAACAGCAGGAGGCACACTTGACTCAGAATAACTAGAGCTGAGATGAATACATACAAGGGGAATAAAAGTATTTAAAGGCCAACACTACACCAACAATTTCCTTGCAGCAACTGAAGCTGAGCACTGGCATGAAGCAGCAGCTGCTGAGCTCTCCACGGCTGCACTACATTCACAGCAGGGCAGGTATTTCACATTTAAACACCTGCACACGATATTCTAAAGTGGGTTCAGTTACAACTTGCTTCATATGGACAGGTCACAAAGAAAACTAGGATAGTCCATCAGTCACACCTGTGTTAGGTTTTTGTTACATTCAACAAAATTAACTCATCTTCCACAGATCCAGCAAACACAAAGAGTGTTGGCCAGGACCTTGGCTTGCTGGAGATACCAAGAACACCAGCAGGGCACCCAGTGGATTTCAGCTCGTCCACTTCCTCTACAGTTGCATTTATCAAGCAGAAGGGGCAATTCAATTACGAGGCAATACAAGAGCCTTGAGGACATGAGCAATATCCTCCACAGTTTCACTAACTTGGGAACACAAGCTGCATTTCATAAACAGCATCTAAACTTCCTTTGAAAGGAAGCATAGTCATCATCTCAGGTTTTGATCTTCATTGCTACAGAGCACATACAAAAAAAATCGGGCATAGTTGCATTATTCAGAATTAAAGTCATTCTGCCAGACACTAACACAAAATCTTCAGTAGTGCTGTTTAGAATACTCTGGGGAGGTGGGACACCTCAGATGCCTACACTTGCTAGCAGGAATATAGAGAAAATCTATTATTGCTAAGGAACATTATTTCAAGATAATTAAAAGTAACCATCAGTTAGGTATGGTTACTGTAACACAGCATGGAAAAAATCATTCTCATTTCTCTAATAAATAATCATGCTTTGAAGGTCCACCAATCTCAAACTATGGCATCCAGGAAAACCAGTAACATCTACATTTCAGTCCATCTTTGTGAATACAGATTTCATTTTTAGACAAATATTGCATAACAAATACCAACCAGTCAAAAATTACATTTTCCTATATAAGAGGATATACCCATCATCCCAATAAATATCAAGTTCCTCCTTTTCTTTCTAGTCACAAACAATAAAACAGGACCTCATCTTAAAATATTCTACTAGCTGTGGAGTCTAGCTCCTTCAGCAAATACTTTCAACACTATAAAATGTACATTCCTATTTTAAACCTGTCACTTTGTACAGTCTCCTGAGAGGAAGAACACAGCCTTTGGAATCAGGCTGAACTTAACCCACAAGGCACTCCTGCAATGCAGCTCCCTCTGAGCAATACACCAAGTATTTCCCCCTTGCAAATATTTTCATTCACGCTTTTTGCAACTTGTCCATTTTGATACTACTCAGGAAATTCACCCATCAACTGAAGGCCCAGCAACATGCCCTCTAAAAATGAGCTTCTTGATTAAATTCTTTCAAAGGTGATGCTTCTCCAGTTTGTCCACATGGTACTGATGATGATTAAGACACTTCATGAGGCAACATTGGTGAAAAGCAACTGATGCCAAGCTGATGTTAGTGTCTGATCACTAAGTGTGAAGATTAAAAGAGTCTTCAGAGATTAAAGTCGCAGAACTTGAAAACTGAAAAGATTAAAATTTCAAATAAAAGTCATATAATTTTGATAGGTTATTAATCTCCTCGCAGTTCAAATTGCAAAAGTAAAGCTTCAGCAGAGCCCAGCACTTGATAATTTCACTTTTAATTTAAAATCAATACTGAAACAGACCACCACAGCAAGTATGTTGCTAGCTTGGAGGAGCAGGGCACGCTGAAGGGTCACGAAGAAAACTGGAAGCTTTCTTCCACAGTTAGTAAGCACAGAATAATGGCAATAACATAATGAACCAAGATACTGGTAGAATGCTTGAGCAACCATTCAATAGCAAACATGAACACAAATTAAGAAATCTTTTAATAAATTCCCTCAGATTGACTGGAACAGATCTACAAGTACTTTTGAGAAAGTTCTGGTGCAGTTACTGCAATCAATCATTCGAGCCACTGAGTGCTTCAAAATCCAACAGAGTTTTGGAATTTTCACCCAATACTCTTTTGTCTGCCCTAAATTGGATGAGAACACAACCAATAATAAAGACATACTACACAAGCCCTTCTATGAATTGCACCAAAACCTAACACTAAAACACAAACAGCAAACCTTTTAACTGAACTCTGAGGCTTTGAAAGCACACCAGGTATTTGCTCCTGGTACTCCAAGCTCTTCCCACTTCTTTTCAGGTTGTTGCACAGCAACCTGCGTCTGTTACACAAGCTCTGACTCGCAGGGAGCTGAGGGTGTTCTTGCCATCCTTCCTGGGCTCCTACAGAACTCTGACTCTACTGGGTCTAGAAACTTGATAAAGCAGCAGCATCTTAGTCCAGTTCAATCCATCAGTCATCCAGAAAGGCTACACTTCAGGGCGTTTTCTAAAGCTTCAGAAAGAAGGTAATTTCTTTCTTTCCTTGTCCCTGTTAACAAGTATGAACCCTGGAAGCTGGAATGAAAAATACAGCTTTGCAAAACTAAATGCTGTGATATGCTGTATGCCTTGTGTATATTCTAGAGTGTAGATTCAAGAATCCACTGCCACTATCTATAAAATGTCCCTGAAATTAATGTTTTCACATTTTTTCTTAAGAAAAATACCTAAACAAATCCTGAAATATTAAGGGTAGCCCAAGTCGACATTCACTTGCACATCTTCCCTCAGCCTTCCTGAAGCTGCACACAAGTGATTTTACAATCCTCCAAGCCACCTTTTGGAGGCATAAAATGCAAGACGCTATATGAAACAGAACTGTAGCACGTTTTGTGATGATAAAGCTAAAAGACTCTTCAGAGAGCAGTGTTTAAAATAATTAAAAGGCAAACTGATACTACAGAATGGATGCACCTTTCTTCCAAAGGGCTGCCTCAGGTAAGGTCTGCAGCTCCTTCCGAATTAAGCACACCTCGAGCTGATGGGTTTTACCCCCTTCAAGCACAATGACTAGCACCTGGGAGAGTGACTGTGCTGTGATAATTCACATTATTCTAATTATTTTACCTGTAGCTCGCACCAGGCAACTTCCACAGTGGTGTCAGTATCCAGTCCTTTATATACAGTTTTGAAAGAGCCTCTTCCGATCTCGATGTCAAACTTCAGGAAGCGGCCATCCGGGGAGAAGCCCACCGCCTTGGTCTCAAGCTCTTCGATGTCTTCCTGCTGCGTTCTCCGCTCCTCGAATTCCCGGCTGGCAGCTGACAGGCTGCCAGCAGCACTGGTAGGGGGTAGCGCAGTGGCCTCGTCCCCCTCCTCCTCCCCCTTGGGCAGCAGCGGGGCGGCATCCTTGGCGGCCGGGGGCTCCTCCGCAGCCCGTCCCTCCAGGGGCAGCGGGGCGGGCGGCGGCGGCCGCGAGTCGGCCTCGGAGGCGCTGACAGGGGCGTAAGCGGTCCGGCCGGCACCCTCGGCAGGGAACACCGAGGGAGCCGCGCTGCCTCCCGAGACAGGGGCCGAGGGCGCTGCGGGCTGCAAGCTGGGCAGCTCCAAGGCCGTGGCGTTGGAGTCGCAGATCACGCTCCGGCGGAAGAAGCGGTGCTCGGTGGCTGCCGCCCCTCGGCTGTCCTTGTCCATGGTGTGGCGGCGGCGCCGGTACTCCTCGCTGCGGCCTCCGTCGCCCGGTCCGCCGCCCGCTGCACCGGCGCCGGAGGCTCCGTGCTCGGCGGCTCCCAGCTTGTCTCCGACGGAGCTGTCCGAGCTGGAAGCGTTCTTGGGCGGCGGCGGCGGCGGCACCAGGAAGCGCGGGCTCGGGGGGCCACGGCCGGCGGCGTCCCCGGACATGGTGCCCGGGGGAGCGCGGCTGTGGCGAGGCGGCGGCGGCAGGCGAGAGAAGGGCCGGTCACTGAGCGGCGAGCGCGCCCGGCCGCGGCTGCCGTTGCAGCTGCAACAGAGGAGGGTCCCAAGGGCTCCTCGCGGCGGAGCTGGGAGGCTGGGCCGGCGGGGTGGATCCCCGGTCAGCGTCTGCATCCATCCTGCAGCGGGGAGCCGGGCAGCGGGGCCGACATGGAGCACCGGGAGCGGACGCGGGGCGCTGGGTGGGAGCGGGGGACGGCGAGGGAAGGGAAAGCCCGAGCACCGGGGAGGCCCCCGAGCGGGGAGACGCCGGTGCCTCGCCGGCTGCGGTTACTCCTGGCGATGGAGAGCCAGCGGGCCGGCCCGGGTGCGGGGAGG
>VZSR01000680.1:2922566-3042119 GCA_013398615.1 Brachypodius melanocephalos
TGGCCTCTCCCACCGCGCGCGGGGCACCATGGGAGCTGTAGTTTCCAGCGGCCGAGCCGCACCCGGGGAGCCGCCCCTGGATCCCCCGGGATGGAGGGAAGGGAGGGAGGCGATGGAGCGACCAGGGAGGATCCCGGCGTGCGCCCAGGGTCAGGGCAGCCCTGAGCTGAGGGGAAACTCGTCCTGCGCCGCCGCCTCTTCCTCCACCCGCCCGGCGGGTCAAAAGGCACCGCGTCTGCTTGCACTGCTCGTTTCTTCAAGTCCTGCGTTACACCCACACGTTAAATATTTTGAACTTATGTATCTATTTAGATACCGTCTATAAATAGATAAATACATTTCGCAGAATATCCCGAGTTGGGAGGAACCCCCGGGGATCCCGGAGGGCAGCTCCTGGCCCTGCACAGGACACCCCAGCAGTCACAGCGTGTGCCCCCGAGCCTTGTCCAAACGCTGCTGGAGCTCCGGCAGGCTGGGGCTGTGCCCGCTGCCCTGGGGAGCTGTTCCAGTGCCCAGGCAGCCTCTGGGGGAAAAACCTTCCCCTGACAGCCGACCTGAACCTGCCCTGGCACAGCCTCAGGCCCTTCCCTCGGGTCACAGGTCACCAGATAGAGGAGATCAGTGCCTGCTGCTCCACTTCCCCTTGTGAAGAAGCCAGGGACAGCAATGAGGTCATGTTTTCAAACAGCCTCCAAGATTCTTTAAAATCACAAGCAATAATGACTCGGTGTAGCTGAGTACGGTATGAACAAGGAGGAGTTTGGGTTTTTCCTCTATTTAGGCCATCTGAAGAGGCACTAAGTGGCCAAGCAAACTGAAATGCAATTAGCTGCTCTGTAAATGTCATTATTCAAAAGAAAGAGCATTTGCAGCCTCTGCCCTTAACATAAGTGTTATCTTGTGGCCACTTCAGTCATGCTTGTGGCTGCTGCAGCTGAACCCAGGCTGCACAGCAGCCAGAGCCCACGTGAACCCTGACATGAATTGGGAACTTCCAGGTTAACGAGGCTTTGGCAAAGACGAGTCATCTAAATTATTTATATCATGTTCCTCTTTTGTATCAATAAACCAAAACCAAGCACTTTCCTTCTTACGGCAGCAGGCTTTTGAAGTCAACTGGAATGCACTGAAGAAGGAGTACATGATTTTGTACCACGACTTTCAGGCAGCTCCAAAGCAAAAATTACATTGAGGAAGAGAAAGAAAACTGAGAAAATTCCCTGAGTAAGTAATATGTTCCCAGCAAATATACTTTTGTTTTAAATACTTTTTAAAGCTACTTTTAAAGCAGCAGTTTAGAGGAAGTTGTGTGTTGCTGGTGCGAGGCCTTAACTCCTTCTGCAAAAAGTAGCACAAGTGGCCCTTCCAGAGCTCCACAGCTCCCACAGAACATCAGCCTGGGCAATTCTCACCTGCTTGTGTTACTCACTAATAAAATTCGACACAGCAATCAGCATAGTGTTGTTTTCCATACATCCTTCCGTCCTACTTTTTAGCCTTTGTAACAGCAACCAAAATCACGGTGCAGTCTTCACAAAGAGGACAAGAAGCGTTTTGTTGTACAGCTCTATGGCAGAGATTACTCAGGCCTTCACTGCAAAGGTGGATTTAGTTTGTGTGTTGGTCAGGGTGCTACTTGAAGTGCACCGGCACCGAGAGCAGACACGCTGAGCTGAACAGGGTGATTTGATCAGCAGCAGAGTGGCTGGATCAAAACTGATTAACTCTCAATTCAGTGTGCTCATCCCCGCTGCACTGCCGGGAGCAGCAGCTCCCCCGATCCCGGGCAGGGGTCGGGTGACCGCAGGCGTTGGTGCGTGTCCCTGGGCAGCACAAGGACAATCCCAGAGCAGCAGCAGCAGGTGTATCCGTGCTGCCTTTATACTGTTAACAGCAGCAGGACACAGTAGCAGGGCTCCAGCAGGAGCTGCCAGTGCAGGGCCCGTTCCCAGCAGGGCTGCTGGGGCTGCCTCCTGGATCTGTCCAAAGGGATCCACCAAAGCAGAGCTGTGCCTCCCTGCTCTGCCCAGCAGCCCTTGGCTGGCAGCAGCAGGGATGGACAGGGCAGCAGGCCTTGCTCCATGCCATGCTGCTGTACCTCCATTGGTGTGTCCCTAGAGCGGTGCAGCCGTAAATCACTGACCGTGCTGTGAGCCCGTGGAGCTGAGGGTGAATTCCCCTGGCACCACCAGCAGCAGGTTTGGCAGGCAGTGCCCAGCCCTGTCCCCAGCTGTCCCACACTGGCTGGATGGGCTGCCCTGGGAGCCCCCAGCCTGCAGGCACACATGTGAGACCTCTCTGGAGCCCCTTCTCACCCCACTGCCTTTCACCCATTCTCCTTAAATATATTTTCCCTCGGTTAATTAAGCAAAAGCTTTGCAAAAGAGACTGCAGCATAGCCACAGGGGGCCCGAGGCAGTCTTCGACTAAAAAATTGAGGTAATTATGTAAAAAGGCACCTCCCCGGTACCTGATCCAGCACATTCCTCAGCACTCCTGAAATCCAGGGATGCTGGTCCTCAGTTAGGTCCCTCACAGCCGGCTCCCCTCACTGGCTCCTCTTCTGGGCAGAGGTAGGCAGAGCAATCATCTTGGCAGGAAAAAAGAGCTGAGCAGCTGACCTGGAGGTGGGAATGATGGATTTTTGTCTTCTTTGGCTCTGAAAAAAGAAGTGGTATGATATTGGCAATTATATTTTATGTGGGTGTTGATTTAATTTTGTCATCCTAAAAAAAGATGAATGTAATAAAGAGTGTGGGCTTGCTTTCCCTTCAGTTTTATTTCTTTTAATCTGTAAAACTCTGTTTAGGCTAAATGGAAAATTTCAGTATTGCAGCAAGATTTAATAAGCCTGAAGTAAATTCTACATGTATTCTATGTTTAGAAACAATTAATTAAAATAGTTTCAGTGCCAGAGCTCCTCAACCAATTAAAAACATTTCTTTTGCCTTTTGCTATAAGAAAAATCCACAGAAAGAAAGAGCCTGACTACACTTGAGAAATTACAGGCAGAGAGACTTAAACGATCTTTTGATTGAATCCAAAGGGCTTACACTTGACATCACAAAAATATCCTTCTGTCAAGCCTTTTATAGCTACAATCATCTTGGTTGGAACAATAACAGTTTAAAAAATTACTTTGAATGAAGTGTGATTTTGGAAGTTGACTGAATCAAATCTTTTTTTTTCCAGTTTTGCTTTCCCCGGTGAAATTTCATCCACTGCTGGCATCCATGACCTGTCCATGTGACAAAGTCTTAATGGGAAGCAGCTATTCTCTATTTTTCTCTTATGCAATACATTATGCAATACAGGAGGCCATGCCATAATTTTGATGCATGTGATTTTATTCCATAACCCAAGTGCTCTTCAAAGCAAACTCATCTCAGTTTTATTGCCCATTACCAGATTGCAGCTACAGTGCCATGTGACAACAGTGACACTACAAGTTTTTCTACAACAGTTTCTTCTTTTTCCTTGACATTTCTCAAATCTAGGCCTCTGCCACAGTGTTCACTCTTGTTTCTTAAAGCTGAAAGTAAGTGAAATTAAATATTTCAAGACCTCATGCTTGAGAAATGAGAGAGTTTAACTTGCCAGATATTCTCTGTTGCTTTGTATTTTCCCCTAGCAAGTCAAAGTTAATTGGAAACTCAACCTAAAAGCTTTCTTTTCTTTTTTTTTTTCTTTTTTTTTTTTTTTTCTTTTTTTTCAAGTGAGGTTTTGTACTTGCAAGTAGCTCTTTGGGAAGTTGGATTGGTTATGAAATCACTGTAAGCATCTCTAGGACAGTTTAAGTGTTCAGGCTCTGTAGTAGGTGGTCCATCAGATGGTGTTGGATGGTGAGCCCTGCCCAGACCTCTGAACCTGGGAGCTCTCTTCCCAGGCACAAACCATGGGAATTGGGAAAAGAAAGAACTGCAGGAACTTACAGGGCTTAACACCAAAGATCCCTCTTGATGCTGTCCTGGCTTACACAGCCTGCAGGTTCTGCAGGAGCACAGGCACACACTGTGACCAAAACACCTGAGCAGCCTGAGCTGTGGCTGAAGGGCTGGTGAAAGAGGCAGCCAGACTGCTCTGAAGGGTTAAATCCAGGAATGATGAATTAAATGACATTTCTCATTTATTGCTTGAGAAAATGTCAACAGCCCTGCACCATCAAACTGGAGCAGAGCATGTGCTTCTTCATCAGATTGAAGCATAGATTTCCCTTTCACCCACCCATCCACCCCCATTCCAGCTACTAGAATAGAAAGCACAGCCCTTTTTCTTTCCTTTTTTTTCACTATTCCCTTGAGCTGCATTAACAAATGGAATCCAAGCGTGTGAAAATGAACCAGTGAGAGAGCCAACAGAGGGATGTGTCACTGGTTTGTTACCTGGGCTTTTGAAGGAACAAAGCACAACTTTCCACTGTGTTAGTAACCTCTTTTAGTCTGGAGTTCATTGTGGGCTGTGCTGCTGGCTCCCTGTTGATGGTAGCTAATCAATCAATGTATTTATTATTAGCATGTTTATCTATGTACACTCTCCAGACATAATCCGTTCAGATAAATTCAAACAACAAGAACATGATAGAAGGACATTTAAAATAACTCAAATGCTGAATTTTACCAGCAATGAGATTCAGTTATTGTTCATGCTCATATATATTTCAAACTGTGTCAAGCCACAATGGCAGATGCTGTGGCCAAATTCGACGTTGATCCTACCGGGAACAGAGGGAAAACATGGCTCACTTCTTCCTTCATCATCTTCATGGCTATTCTTGAGATGTTTCCTTATATAATGAGTTTAAGGAGTAGTCAAACAGTGAGTAAGTGTTGTGGAAGCAGAGATATTTGCTGAAATCAGCATCGTGTTCTTCCTTTTTTGTGTCTTTAGTCAATTGCTCAGGATGCCTCATTTATCTTTTCTCTCGGAGGCTTTAGGGAATTCTGTGCTTCACAGCAGTGTCATAACACTTCTAAAGCGAGCACAGAGGCAGGGGCACTGCTTTAATGAAGAGGAGCTGTTTGATGGAGGTGGGTGGAGGGAAGTGTGAAGAAGATGGGGATGCTGGGTTTGCAACTGACTGCTGCTGTGCAGCACTCAACCTGCCCTGCTTTCTGCTCACCCCTCACAACCTGATGAAAATCAATCACTCTCACAGCAGGCCCGGTCCTGCTCCTCTCTACATCAAAGCACAAAAATAAAATACTACTCACTTCAGTCAAAGCAGGAGCAGGCTCATATCCAGCATAATGAACTTCCTCATGTCCATCCAAAGCACAGTCTGGTCCAAATGCAAAACATCAGTCTGGCTCTGGTGCCATTTCTGCCAGATCCAGTACTGGAAGGTGCTTGCCACTTCTGGAATGTGTTGGACATTCCCAAGGATGATGAGTGTTCTCCGTGGCCATTGACACTGGGGAGAGGGAGCACTCACACACCCTGCAGAACAGAGCCTCTGACAAGGCAGGATTCCTGAAAGGAAAAAGGAACACGGCATCATTGGCTGAAAGGAGCAACAAAATCCTGGAGTAACCTCCTCAGACCACTTCTCTCCTTGCCAGATGGTCAGTGTAAGGAGTGATTGGCAAGTTGTGCACGTTTCAGAGCTGTTCACTCCCAGCCCTGGGCAGCTGGCTCCTCTTGCAGCCTGCCAGGGGCAGGGGCACAAAGCTGGAACTTTAAACATGCTGGCAACCCACAGCTGAGGCATGGCCTGCTGGAGTGGTTTGTCAGGAGTGAAAGGCTGTACTGACAACATAAGCACACTGGTATTAAAAGTGACAAAGTTCTGTACTTGAATGAGTCCTGCTCCACACATGCAAAGTTTGCCCACTCCTGTAGTTTCAGTGGTGTAATTAAAATCCAATGAAAAAACTTGCAGGGTAAACAAGCTCTTGGGGGCCACTGCCAGATGACACAGGTCACAGCAGCTCTCATTTTGCTCAGATCTGTGTCCAAGACTGGGAAGAGAATCAGGGAGCTGGAGCAGCCTTGCAGAGAGCACTAGATCTTCTGCTGTGCTTGATCTTAAGTGAAACACTCCAAGGAATCTCCTTCATGTTTCTCAGAGACCTTGGGAGGCTGATGAGTGTCCTAAGGTTCCAGGTGAGAAGGGAGAGGTGATCTGAGTGTATCTGATAACTGGAAAAGTTCTTTGTTTCCTTTTCATGCCTGCAGCACTAGCTAAATGTGGATAACCATGTCCAAATGGTTACAAATAGTTAATGTCACAAACAGTTAATGACTGACTCCATCCCAAAACATCACCCTCTCCAAACTGAGATACACAAGAAATCACCAAGTAGCCACAAATACAGCAGAATGGAAATCAATAATTCAGCTGCCTTTAAGATACGACAAAATGTTAGCAAAAGTATTTAAATTGCATATATATATGTATGTGTGTGCATACATGAGACACCTCTATTTTAATGTCTTTCTCTGAGCTTGCTCAATTTGCCTGCCTCTGATACCAACATGGTGGTTCTGTTGTTCCAATCCTGAAACATCAGTCTTTTAAAATGTTTCTGTTTCATATGCTCATTTTCTGAAAACAACTTCCCCTTCTGCTCCATGAACTAGTAAGTGCCCCCGATAGCTGGAAAGCAGAGACATTGCCTTCTGGGGACACAAGAATGTGTGTTTTACGTCACAGGAAAACCAGACATGAAGTACAGTAGGAGCAATGTCTCTGCTCACACAACTGCCCCAGGCAGGTAGGACAAAGCCTCAGGAAACAGAGATGTTTAGATACAGCCATGGCTGCAAAACTTGTAGCTACGCCGAGATAAGGGAGGCAGATTTCCTACAGCCCTACCAGTATAAAGGAGAAATCATGAAAACCTTTGGCTGAGTCAGAATAATTCCCTGTAGCTCGCTTTGTCCGCTTTGGGATGCAGTGTTTCACTTCCCTGGGTGCCTGGAACCGTGAGCTGTTTGCTCCCAGCACCTTCTCCCCCCACACTGTGCATTGTTGGGACCCAAATCTGCAAACACTACAGCTGGGAAACAGTGCCTAGTCCTATGAGCAGCCCATTGACATTTTACATTGCACACAGCAGGCTGGAGGATCAGGCTCTGGTGGTTACCTGATTTACAGGTACATCATTGCAGGTTCAAAACAATGCTGCTCAGAGAAAGGCAAATCATTCTGGCCTCTCTTAAAATAGTAAAACTCCCCCAAATCAAACACCAGTACCTAAAATTAGATCCACAAACAAGTGATAGAGATTACACAACATTCATTACAAGGTTTGCCAGGATTTTCCAACAGAAAAGACCCAGAAAGAAATATAGATCCACTCATTAGGACTTCTAATATCACAGTGAGCAAATGACTTTTTAAAAACATCTTGCATTACAGGGAATATTCAATCTCAGGGGAAACAAACAGTCTCTGAGCAGCTTACACTTTTGGCAGCAGCCCAAGATAGCATGAGGCACAAATCACACAAATGCCTCAGTTTGTGTAAATTCTGTGCTCAACATCTGCACGAGCTTTCTTCCTAACTGTAAAAAAAACATGTAGTGCATGTTTGTTTCCTTGTCCAAAATTCCAACATCAATGATGTTATTAGACACATCAGAAAAATTATGATTGTGCCTTGGAACTGAATCTTTTCTATCCTCGCCCTCTACCAGATACGTAACATCCCATGTGACTGATCATGTATTGACAGTCAATTAAAACCAACAAAAACCAACAAAAAGAAGGCCCATCACAATGCTGCGATTTACCTCTTTTAAGGGACTAATTTCTGTTAATTTAATTACATTAATTTAAAAGCCTAATTTTTGTTAAAGTGTAGGTGTTATTACCATGCAGGCGTTATTGAGGACTAGAAATGTGATTATTTGGGCATTACAACAGTCTATAAATATTTAAAGCATTAAACCCCAGAGAAGGTTAATGTAACACAGGAAAGTAACATTAGAACTACTTGGGTGAATTGTTGAATGGAAAAATGAACAGGTCTGAATATATTTGAATGTGGAATAATGTCCCAATAAGACAAAGCTGATCCTGTATTACTTGACATTGTTTCAGTGACAATCCCTGAAGAGCATTCAAAATCTGTTGTGTTAAAACATGCAAAATGGGAGATGCATTAGAACATGAAGCTGATTACTTTTGCAAGCTGTTATAGACAGATCTCATCACCCTGATTTTAAGAGTAATGAGTTCATCATTGTCAGTCAAATGCATCATTGGAAACACTCGGTTGAGAAAAAATACCCACCCTGAATACAGACATTTTCTTGGTCATCCAACCCTCCTGTTTGACAGCCAAGACATCCACCCTCTTCAGTGCCTGTAAAACTGGTAGCACCTGTACACCACGCCAGGATATGAAGCTGTTCATATCATTTTATCAATGCTGCTGAGATCTCTGTGCAGGGGAGAATAGTAACCACCACTGTGGTGTGGTTTCTGACCTGCTTGTTAGCAGCTCAGCTAACTCATCTGGCTGCTTCAGAGTTTTTAAAAATGCAAGCTGACAACAACATGCTCTAAATGTTGGACTAAGCAGTTTTAGAGTGCATGGTTAGCTTACTGAATTAATTCCTTTTTCTTTCAAGTTTGCTTGGTAAGAAAGAAATATTTTTGCCTTTAAAAACCTGATCATAGGCAGACAGACAGCATTTATCTGTATTTATTTACCTGTAGAACACAATTAGGCTCTCAATATAGGCTCTGCTTGTGCAGGGAACACTCTTAGTCTGGGCATGTGATATTAGGAATGCTAGACTCCTAACACAATCCTAACTACTTTTTGTTTGAATCCCATTAATCCCTCCCAAAATAAGCCATAAATTGTATATGGGAACTTTCCTGGTCAAATCTTCTGTTACCACTCAGAGATTTACTCAGTGGATTTTGAGAATCTTATACTTGCTCAGGATCACTGAATGCTTCCCTCCAAAGGGAGATCTGCACGTGCAGGATTTTGAGAGGACCAGCACAAAAGCCCATCAGAGAGGGGTACAATTGAGGAGGAAGGTCTGATGTGTCTGCCCAAAAGCAAAGCAGGAGAAAGGCAGCTCTCAGATTTCTGGGGTGCTGTGAATTCAGGAGGAAAATGAAGTACTGAGGCAGCAGGTAGGAAAAAAAAAATTAGAAGGCCATTCATGAGGTTTTTGGTTTTTTATAGTACAAACAGACATCACCAGTGACACCACACACTGGATCAGCAATTGCTGTAGGCAGAGCACAGCACATTTTGGTGACGCCATGAGAGAGAAACAAGAACTCAGCTGAACACAAATAACTCGCATTTCCTTCAGACAGTTTTCAGCTTCCACTCTCAAAACTACTCATTCTTCACACCTAGCTCTGTGAAGTGCTTGTCCCACTAACCCATTCAACCCTGTTCCTTCTCTGTGCTCCTCAAGGAGTTCACTCCTCATTCAGATTATTGAGACACACGCAGTACTTCTCTCATAGCCATCTATGGATTGTTTTCCTACCTGGATCCCAGATTGCACAATGAGGATGATTGCTGCTTACCTAATGTTTGTTATAAAACCTGTGACAGCATTTTTTCCTTGCTGCTCTACAAGAGGAAATAGCATTTTATTTGAAATGCTGTGCTGAGTGTCAACATGAGAGGTGTTTTAAAAGAGCTGAGAAGTATGCTGTCAGGAAAATGTTTCCAGGCCTACCTTCCCTCCCACATCCAACTGTGTTGAAATAATCAAAAGCTATCCCACTCGTACTTGGGGAGAGGATGACTAACAGCAGCTAATTACTGCTCAATCTGTTGCCCTCACAGCTATTGGTCTGAATCACACCCACTGGCACCGAGGGGCACAGTTTGTGGTGCCGTGCTCCGGGGGCACCGCAATTTTTGGGGTCTTCTTCGGGAGGCACCAACTGGGACAAGAACTGCACACGTGAAGATGCTATCACAGAAGCTGCTGCCACCATGCCTGACTCAGCAGATGGCCTGAACAGCCTGGCTGGGTCAGCCCTGTCCTGCTGGCCAAGCCGGTGTCACACTGAAAGGACAAGGTGCTCCCTGATTGCCTCCTGCTCCATCCTTGTGCGGCAGGGACTGAACCTCGCTCAGTGGTACTGGATATCAGCTCCTGCTTTCTTCCCAGATTGCTGCTGCAGTAGCAAAGACTTGGCAGAGGGCCTTCTGTATCACATTTGATCTGTTGACACTTGCAGCAGCGCTGGACTCTAACACTGTAGGAGTTTCCGTCTGGAGAAATATGGTAGCCCTTCCTGCCTCCTCGTTCCACTCCCTACGGAAAACCTCCCTTTTGTTTTCCCAAATTCTGGGCCAAATAAAATAGACCAAAATAACACTGGAGACACAGAAGGAATCTCTTGCCTCAAACTTGGCCTGGGAGCAAGACATGCAACCATTAGTTGTCTCCCCAGTGAAGTCATGTGTGTGGAATCCAGGCAGGGTTTCAGCAGCAGGGCCGGCAGGTTTGCCCTGGCCCTCTGCAAACAGGTACCCTCTTGTTTGTCGTGGCCAGAATGACCACTTGCTCTGTTTCCACACTAGGAAAAGCCAGCATTATGGTCTTCAGCTGGCTAATTTAAAACTTTCTAGGAAAGACAGGAACAGAAGGTCTTGAACTGTGGTGGTGTAGATGCCTGCTGGCCAACAGGCTGTGACATTTCAGTGTTGCATGGAGAAGAGGCAGGAAAGCAACACTTTCATCAGAGTTATTACAGTTCCTGCCCCATTGCTGGAGCTTTTTATGATTTCAGGGGTATTCTCCTCAGTATATCATGTAGTTCTGCTGCACTCATATAATGTATTCAACACCTGACACCTGACCCAGAGACTGGCTTTCTATAGCATAACCCACCTGGACAAGGAACTTAGAGAAGGTTTCTCTAAAATGTAGCCTCTCTGTTTCTGCTGATGTGTGTTTGAAAAGCACATTGCTAGGTAAAACCTGTGTAATTTGTCCTGCCTTGTAAAGATTTTCACCCCTGTATGCAATCAGTGTCCAGACAATGTGTCTGGTGATAATGATAGCCACATACTGTGTGCTGTAACTCCAATTCTTTTTATGGAGCTTTAATCGCTGCCCAACTCCATCTGCCTCCTGTTCTAACCAAGGCCATATGGCTCTCCAGAGCCACCTATGCACTGCTTAGGTGGGATGCAAGTCTCTGACGTGTCACCTGCTCCTCTGAGGAAATTTCCATGGCAGGTATAGCCTGAGAATGGGGTCACCCACTGGCTGAGGACACTTGTGGGATACGTGGCCCCCCAAAGGGATCTTCCCCACAGCCTGACCAGACACCCTATTTAACCTCTGCTGTAGACAGCAAGCTCATTTGTACCAAGGGAAGTGCTCAGCCTCCATTTCCTCCTCCTGTCTCTACATTCCTCTCCTCATCTGGTTCTGGTCTACTGTTTTCAGATGCAAATTGCTTGTAAAAACATATATATCAAATATTTTACCTTAGAAATAAGTTCTCTCTAATGGTCCAGCAGCTTCTCAGCCTCAGCAGCAGCATCAGATGTTCAGGAAAGAACTTTATGTCTCTAGCTAGGCTTTCACACTTGACTGTAATGTCCTCTCACCTTTATATGGAAACACTTCAGTGCTGACAATGAGACTTATTCACGGATATGGCACCTCTAGATCACAGCAATTCATGGAGTGTGCTCGGGGTATCTGCAGAGAATTCAAGGTAACAGTTGCATTAATGTTCATAAGATCACTGGCTAAGTAACAAGACGAACGTTATTTTAAAAATCAAATAATAAAATGTGTGAGGATTCCACTTTTCCTGCTGTACAAGTCCTGCTCCCCTTACCTAACTTTCTCTTGTATGAACTCCAGATTTCTTCAATTAATTCCTGACAAACAGCCTTGCTCTAGCTTGTGTGTCCTATGCTCCACATTCTTTAGATTTTTCTTATAGATGTTATGGCAGAGATTTTTCCCCTTTTTTTGCTTCTTTTTCTCACATTCCCTTGCTCTTGCACCCAGCTCCTCCTGGTTGACTGGTTCTCCTCGCCTCTGTCTGCCTTTCCATCCTTCCTTCCCACCTTGGGTGTCATCACCAGCTGCCCCCTGCTCTGAGCCTCCATCAGAGGAGACCTCTGAGAACAGGTTGGACTCCCATTTACCAGAAGTGCAGCTCATTCTGCCTTCGGGCAGGAAACCAATTAAAGGACTCACTGAGGCCCCTTCCAGAGCTGCGTCTTTCTGATTCTCTTATCCTTTGCATTAGCGAGAGAGCAGTAATGGAGCCACACTTCTTGGCACAAACCCTTCCAAGCGATTGTTCTCTTGGGCTTGCAGCTGGAGATCCCCTCTTGGCTGCCTGCAGGGGAGCACAGGCTGCAGCAGTGCCAGGGCTCAGGCTTGCCACCTTGGCTTCAGAAAGGGCTTAAACACCTGAGCCTCTTATTTCCTCGAGGTTATCAAACTACCTTCCTTTTCAGTTATTCTATATTTCACAAATACAATGGCCATAGATACTTCTTATCAAAACAGGGCTCGTTCCTCATTCTGCTTGTATTTGTATTTGTCTTTGTAGATAATTCTGCAGGTAATGCAGGCAGCACACGGTGCTCCACAGTACATCCTGAAACCATTTGGAGTATAACTGCTCTTTCAGTTGCAATTCATCAGCAGTGAATTCGCTGTCAGGGGTGCAGGTAGGCTATCCCAGTTAAGAAATTCGGCTCTCTCAAAATTATTAATTTTCTCTTGTAATAAGTTCTTTGCTAAATAGCTTTATGAAGAGTAAGAAACAAAAACCAAAAAACCCAACATTGCTTTACCGCACGTAAAAACATTCCAGAATGAATGCCCCATTATATCCATCCAGCTGCAAATTGCTGTTATCTGTTCAGAACAATTAGCCTATTATCCATCCTCTCAGAACCTGATCCCAGCCCATCATCTTGGAGCCCCAAGTAGAAAGCCATCCATTAACTTTCTTATACTTTGGATCAGCCCGCAAAAGCAGCTCAGTGTTCCAGCATCCTTCTCCGTGGGGTTGCTCGTTATCAGCTATCAGCTTTTGTGCTCACAGTTCCACGCCGAGCACAGAGAAGGAGCCAAAGGGTTCGCCTGCCGTTTGCTATTATTTTAAGCGCTTTGGACTGAACTCACATCAATATTGTTACTGGTGTACTTAAAATAATAGTCGAAAGAATAGATGACTGGAAAAAGGTGAGGTGGTTTGGGGAGGAGGAGGAAATACCGATGCTGCTGGAAAAACAACTTTTTTTTTTTTTTTTTTTTTTTTTTTTTTTTTTTTTTTTTTTTTTTTAAAGCAGTGTTTCAGTGAGGCAGGTTTTACAACAAAAGCACCACTGACTTCTGTGGAATTGCCCCTAAATTGTATTGAAGACTGAGGAAAGAGCAGAAAATTTATAGAGGTATGAACCAGTTAAAATATACAAAACACTTCAAACAAAATGGATCTTTGAAACAATCAGAAGTTTTCTGTACCAGAACTCTGGTACAGACAGTCCAAAACTCAAAGGCTTTCAGGCTTGTGTAACCCTCTGAAGTAAATCCATGCAGCTCACTGGGCAGAGAACTCATAAAAAGCATTTTCAAAACCAAAGGCCTGACTACTATATAGTTTCCTTGGAAAATTAGGCTGTCCTTGTGCTGTTTGCCAGTTTTTAGTCACCTATAAATTACAACATGATGGGTACTTGTGGGTCATAGCAATTAATTTAATTCCTTTCTGCCTATTCCATGAAAGTACTCCTGGCTAGCTGTTAGTCTGAGAGGGAATTTGTGAGAGTGAAACACGATTTGTTTTTTTGGTTGTGCTCTATCTTGTTTCCTTACATTTCTGTGGTTCAGTTTTCTCGTTTTTTTATTATCCTTTGGATCTCTGTTTTGCTAGAACACAGGAGCACCTCAGACAGATACAGGAAGGAACAGACAAAACCACGCTGAAAATAAAATCTTGTGATGCGAGTGGAATTTCTCTTTTTGTTGCCATTGCTTCCAGAGCAAAGCTGATTGCTGTCACTCCCAGGTGCACAGGTGAGCCAGCACAGAGCAGGCTGCTCATTCCAGCAGAGATGCTCCCTGTGCCAGTGCTGCCGGTGGCACCGTCCCTCCCTGGGTACCAATCCCCAGCCCTGCTGAAGGTGCGGGTTTAGGCGGGGCCGGCCGAAGGAAGGACGCGCTGTCCTTTGTCCCTGCCTGCTGCTGGGAGCGGGGCGTGTGGCCCTGGCAGGAGCTGGCAGGAGCAGCTGCTCCGGGCCCCTAATGACAAGTGCACAGGTGTTGGGACTTTGCCCAAGGGCACGGGGCCCGGATGAGAGATGCAAACAGGAGAGGAGATGCTTCCGAGGGGATGGATAGAGAGCCAGGCCAGCACAAAGGCAGCCCGCTCCCTCGGGTACCCAACGAGCTCTGGCTGGCCGGGCAGGAGCACGACAGCGATTGTTCCTGTTTCATGGGTTGAATTGTTTCTTGCCTTTGATTCATTATGGGGAAAAAGTCTTAAATGGAGATGCTGTCAGGCGAGTGCCCGTGGTGTTCATTACCATAAGCTGGCAGGAGGCAAGACGTCCTGTGATGGTACAGAACAGGAACTTTCCCCTATCAGCATCTTTCCATCCAAGCTGCTGGTACAGCTATTCCCCTTTCTTCCCCCCATTTTCACCTTCCTGACTGAGGGATGCTCACTGCCAGCAGTGCTGAGGGAGCACAGCTGGTGGGGATGCTCCAAAGCAGGGAACAGGCAGAGAAGGCTCAGAGCCTCTGCGGGTGACCTGGATAAAATATCAGCTTCCAAGGATGCTCTTTTCATTCAGGTGGCAGGTGCTGTGTGACAGGACATATTCCTTTCTATATCACTTTTAGAAGAACTACTCTTCAAACAGTAATTCTAGTATAATGAGAAGAAGAAAAAAAAACCAACCCAAGTGAGTCAGGATGAAGTTAGTTATTTAGAAATTGTTGATTTTGGAATCCTGTCTCAGGCATCCCAAAGCAAGATGGTTGCATTTTCATGCTAACTCATAACCCCCAGAATGCTTTCAATTTGCTATGGATTATATACAGGGAAAGACTGTGATTCTCTTTTGCCTTAGGTCGAGGTAAGCTTGTGACTCCTACGTGATGGGCAGCCACAGATGCCTGGTATAATTGGGTACCCTGGTCAGCACTTACACAGGACTGGAGAAGTTTGTAAGAAATGCTTTTATCATATTTCTTGGCTTCCACTGCATGTAGAGTTTTTTTGGTAAAAATTATAACAAACCAAACCACTCTTCATATTAGTTAATGGGCACAGAAAAAAAAAATCCTGTGGGAGGAATTTTTTTTCTAGCATAATGATAGATTTCACTAGGAAAAAATTCTGTTTATTCCAAAATAAACTGTTAGCATTCTAAGCCATTTCTGTGGGGTTTTATCTATCATAATCTAATCAGAACTATTTTTAGAACAGCAGTGCATAATAATATTAGGCAGCACTGATCTCTGAGACAATTTGAGACTCCCAATTGAGTTTCTGCTAGAGATGTGTGCCATAAAAAGCCCCATCACAGATTTGCCCCTTTGTTACAGAGGCTGCCAGACAGATCAAGGACTTAAAGGGGCTGCCATTTGAAGTCTGTGCGGTTTGAAGATGTGCTGTCAGGGATCAGCGTGGAGAAGGTTTTTGTTCTGCTGCTGGAGTAAGTGTTTGTAGATGAAAGGAGAACGCCTGAGCCTGGGCCATCAACCTGACACTTCTCCAGACACAAAATTCACTCAGAACTAAGCACCGGGTGGTGGACTGAAAAATAACAAATATTTATTTTTCCTTTGCTTACTACTTTGAGGAGCATCCCAATCGCTTCATAAAGGAAGACTGAAATGTAATTAACCTGCTGAAATGGAGGATTTACAGCATAAAGAGCAGGCATTTGAAATTGCACAAGCAAAGTTCTGGGGCTACCTTACAGAAATTGTTTCCATTACTTTCAGCGTGTTTTGATCAAGCCCTTAGCACTTCTGGAGGAGAGATATTTGGCCATCTGCCAAAGAATTCTGTGTCACAGAACCCTCGCAGTAGTAGGAGTTTTTAAACATGAACATAGATACGATGTGGTGTCTTATGCCTTGAACAACCCCCTCAGAGCCCAGGTGAAGTGCACTAGGTAAGACAGTGAAAACAGGAAGTATTTTTAAGTCCACACAGATTACTGAATTTTTTAATGTCTTTGACACCTTTAACTTATGCAGGGTATGTAGTAATGCAATTTCTCTTGTGACCCTGCAAAACTGAATATGAGAAGAGGAGAAAGGGTGGGTCACTGTAAATCTTCAGCTTACACGTTGCTAGATTGTCAACACACCTGGCCTCCTCACTTTACCCAGCATCCAGAGCCCCGCAGTACTCCTGCCTAGGAGCGACTGACTTGATGCTGTATCCTCTGGGCAAAGATCTCCAAGCACCTAATGCTGTTCACCACCTGATTTTCTACTGTAGACAGAGAGCACTTTGCTCATCACTGCAATTCAGCCACCCCTGGGATGACACAGTGTTATAGGCAAAGAGCAACAATTACACAAGGGATCTAAGCATAAAGTACTGGATATCATGTTCTTAATAAAGCTAAGAGGGAGTTTTGGACAGAGAGAAACAAAGAGATTTACAAAGAAAGCGACACAGGATTTTAATTGACATTAGTTAAATCCCTGATTTTACTTCTGAGCTTTAAGTGCCACCATACAAAACATTGCCTGCTAAATAACACGTTGGAGATTGACTTGGGGGGAAATGCTGCCAACAGTATTTTCTAATATATTTTAGGAGAAAAAGGACTGACCCTGTCTGCATTTTGAGTACCTTGTAAGAAGAACTTATGCCCAGAGAATCAACATAATGGATGACTGTACAGATGTAATCCCACCAGTTGGTGTCTACCACAAGGGCTCTGCTTTCTGCCAGAGGATGAGTCAGTTATGGATCCCTGGCAGTCAAGGCTGGGATCAAGCACAGCCCCTTTTCCTCCTCTTTTCTGTCTTGGCAGCTTGTGCTTCACAGCCCAGCTAGGATGGGCACACTCAGACACACCAATCCTTTTATTCACACACACACAGGGAAAGGTTTCATCTTGTTCCCCTTGCTAGATTTCAGTGTGATTTAGTGGGTGCAGCAGGAGGAGACTCCCTGAAGGAGATGCTGGCATCTTTTGTACCAGCATTAATTTGAGGGGAATTTCTGACATCAAGTGCCCTGCTCCAAATATATTGCAGTATAATTGAGAACAAAACATTACTCTAAAGTACGAAATTTACTGTTGCTGCCTGCATGAGGAAACAATTCCCTGTAACTTCCATGACCAGTGAGGATGCCTCAGACCCTTGAAGCAGATGACTTTGTGGGTAGCTGGCTGTAGCAGCCAGGTCTCATCCTGAAGCACAAAATGATGCAGGTGATGCCAGGCAGCCCCAGGTTCCCTGTGCTCCCAGGGCTGGGCTGTGCAGGCTGAGGAGCAGATGGGATGCTTGGGCACATTACTCATGCAGCCGAAGCTCAGCACTTTAATGCCTTGCTGTGTGAGATTGGAGTGGCCAGCACGCTGCAGATTTGAACCTGTTCTTCCTACCACATCAAAGGAATCTGGATACTGGGCCAGATTTGGATCTAACACCAGTTTTAACTGGTATAAACTATGTGATAACTGGGAACTGGGTGTAATAACTATACTACTTAAGATCTCCAAGCACCTAACATGAGCACTAAGCAAGTAGTGAAAGAGCACTAAAGCCCATAATACTTTGAACCCAGTCAGTAATATAGTGATTGAAATATTATTAGAGTGATTGGAAATCCAGAATTTTTACAAAATAATTCTAAGCATCAGTCATTGTACAAGCTAATACTGAGCATAATGCAATGATCCTGTTAAGTGCTTAGGCCAGGAAGGATTTACAACTTCATTTCCCAATGGTAATCAGAAACAGTCCTGTAGAAATAAATGCAGTTATGACGGTGTAAAAGCCCAGAATTCAGACTACAGGGCAAAAGAAGATCATGTGTTGTTTAGTGAATCGCTGCAATCTACTTTTTTTGCCACATTCTCTCATCTCACAGGCACATCTGGTGTTTTAGGAACATTGTATTCAACAGTGGTAAAAGGACACTAGGGCCAAGAATAACAAATGAAAAATGAAAACACTGGGGCCTAATGCTGATCTCATATGGGTGTAAATCAGAGGGATTCCAGCAAAGCCTCTGGAACCACCCCAGTGAAATACTTGTGTCTGATTCAGGATCAAAACTGTACAGACCAGTGATTTTCACTGTCAGGCCTGAAATTCTTCCATTCCACTGGGAAAATTTGCTGCAAAATGTCTTTAAACGACCTTCCCACAAATATCACAAATGCTGAGGAAGTGACAAAGTACAGCAGAAAGGCTTTAGTAGCTCCTGTGTCTGCACCAAGCAATGTAAAATACCCGTCCAACCAGAGGAAGCACAAGTATTCGATTTGCAACTTGCAGCACAAAAATGGAGTTTGACCACAAATAAATATATATTTTGCACGTAGTTACTGGATCGGTACGTGTCTGCTCTCAAGCCCTTAAAAAACAGAGAAAGTCTTTGCACTGACTGCAGGGTGGGTTGTCCTCAGTAACATAACCTTCTGAATAATATACATTATTGCACTTTGTATTTCTGATCCTGACCTGAGGCATTGCCATAACCACAACACTTGTAACACTTGGCAATTCAACTAAACAGACTGTCTTTAAAATGTAAACAAATCCCAGCTGCTTGTTGACAAAATTGTTTGAAGACACCAGACTTTAAATACTCTCAGTTCCCATTTGTTGTAGGGAGATCCTAGCAGGGAGGAAAAATGTGTACATAAATGTCTGTACAGAAACCACTTCTGAGCCTGAAAAATTCTGTTTGCCCTTGGAACCCCACAGGAAAAACCCAAAAGTACATTGAAGACACAAATCCAATAAGTGCATTGAATTTCCTAATCCCACCTTCCACCAATTATTTTGCCTGGTTGCTGTACACTTCTCAGAGCTAAATCACATCAAATTAGAACCACTGTAAAAACATGGGTCTTCCTCTTCCTGAAGACACGATGCCAAAACATGAGTAAATTTTATGTTTGTCACTGTCAGGTGCTGCTGGCTTTATTTCATCCCAGTGTACTTGTATTTTTAACTTGTTAAATAACTTCCCTCCTCCCTTCTCTTTCAAATACTGATGGAATCTCCCCCTCGCTCCCTTCAGGGCTGCTGTAAAGCTAACTGTAGTCAAGGGGACTTTTTGTGGATTTAAAAGGGCTTTGCAGCAGGTACTGCCTTTGTTTATCCTACATACTTTTCTTTTTAAATACTTTGCAAATGAGGTTTTCAGTGCCTTGCAGTCCCTGCGCTGCCTGCAGCTCATCAATACTGCAGGGACAAGGCAGCAGCTCCGCAGGGAGTGATGCTGTACAAAACCTCTCCCTCTTTTCCTCCATGTCCCTTTAGGTGAGGATGCCCTTTTAAACTCTGCTGTGCCAGGAGTCGGTAAGCTGCTTGCTTTGTAAACAGAGGAATAACTTACTCGGGGCTGCCCCTTGTTTGACTTTGCATTCACTGAACACCAAGCCGAACAGCAGCGAGAATGCCTGACCTTACAGACTGAAGTTCAGTAAGAAACTCCGAGATCTTGAGGCGAAGGGTTTCAAATTACTGACTCCAGAGTCTTTCATTGATTAGACGTTTTACAACTGATAGTGGCTTTCAAGGTTTATTTGGAAACTTTGTCAGGAGGGCGGAGATGGGGGAAGGGACAGAGTAAGCAAGGCTGAGGGTTTCTTTTATATTTCATGTGTGGCATCAGGATGGGAATAAACAAAGGTGGCAGAAGGGAATGCCATTAACACACCATTTCCAGATTCACCCCTCGGTTTACTGCGGGGTCAGAGCTCTCTGGCTGTGGGTGGAGAGAGGGGGGCGAGCACTGGAAGGAGGGAAGGTGCAAGAGAAGGAATCTGGGAGTTGTTCACTGTAGAGGATTTATTCCCTCCCTGCTTTCAAAATGCTTTCAACCCCCAGATCTGAATATTAGGAATTAGTCCGTGTGAACACCTCTCAAATTCTAGGTGCTGGGTTGAATGTCATACAGGTGAGATGCCGCACACGGAGCAGGCAGCATTTGTTCACAGCGTGTGAAATGTGCTCCGGGAAGATCTGCTGCAGGGCAGGGCCAGGGAAGACTTTGCTCAAGCAAAAGGGGGAAGAGAGGAAGAGCCTTATTTTGCCCAGATCCAGAGACTTTCAGAAGAAAAGGGAAAGGAGCTTATAAGATGGACTTTCAATTAGATGAATTTTCTAAGATTTACCCTGGGAAAAGGCTCTCAAAGCCACCAGGCATGGCAAGGCTGGGAAACACTGCTGGGGCCAAACTCAGATAGGGACCAAGGCCGTAAGCACTGAGGTCAGTAGAAATACCCACAAGGAAGTTTAGGTGTCAGCAAGTTTGAGGTTTAGAAGTAAAATGGAAAATGTTTTGGTAATCAGTTGAGAATTCAGAAGAAAGTCTGCAGTGTGGCTCACTAAAAGATCATGAAATGTTAACAGTGACGATGAAACGGGGCTGTGTGGAGGGGGGCACACACGTGTGTGCCTCCTGACCCACTGGTGTTGAAAAAGTTTCAAGTATCAGTCTGTCTCGAGCTAAGGAGACAAAAAGAGAGCATGAAGCAACCTGTAATTTCTGTAGGCTGTGGCTGAGCTGCTGAAGAGAGGGGGTGTGTGTTGGAATGCACATAACCCTTTTCTAACCTCTCACACCTTCCCATGTTGAAGATAAGGGCTGACATGGGAGTTATTTGTCCACTCAAGCTCTCCAAGAGCTCAAGAAACTGCCAGTCAGGCTGTAGTCAAACTGAACTCCCCATTTCTGGAGTGATATCTTCTGCCAGGGTTAATTAATATTCTTAACCTACATTTCAAGTGCAAAATTTTGACTTAGGGAGAAAAAAATCTAATAGTCTAGCAACCAGGAAAGAACACTGAGGCTTAAGAAACTGTTCTCCAAATCCTTCTTTTGTCAGACAAAGCAAGGCTGGGCTGCTAGGATTTCTGGGAATCATCAATACTCAGTTACGTGAGCTTCAGGGGGTGACCTTGGACTCTTCACAACCTGATCCACCTTTATTCTCACTCTCACTGTGGTTTACCAAACATTTTAAAAAGTTCAGGAGTCTTAAAAGAATTTTTCCTGTCTAGAATCTGTCCCGGCTTTCTGGAGGAAAATGGTGATTTTCTGTCAAGGACAAACAGAAAACTATACCCAGTCAGACCTCACAAAAATTACAGTCTCTGCCCCAGGCTCCCATTATCAATCCAAATACACAGAAGATTACTCCTCTATTATCTCTCCCACTTGCACCCCTACAAGTATTTTCACCTGTGTTAATGCAGACTCCCAACAGCCCAAACCTCTCTGATAATTTAACAAGAAGGAGTTCAAATAGCAGCAACAGCACTCCGAGACCTATGAAATATAACCTATGAGGAGACAGCAAAAGAATTTTTGTTTTCTTAAATACAGAGAAGACTGAACAGAGACATGATAACAGTCCTCAAAAATGTAAACAACTGTAGCAAAGAGGAAGGAAATAATCTCTTCTCTCCCACGTGGAGAGAATAAGAATAACAGGCTAAACTTGAAGCAGGGACTTTTTTTTTAAAATTAAGTATCAGCAAAACCACTTGTAACCGTTAGAATTGTGTTGCTGAAGCACTGGGATATGTTGCCTTGGAAATCAACACATCTGGAGCACCTTCAAAGCAGGCTGGATCTGAGTTAATGGGGCAGGTACCCCTGACCTGCTGTGCTCTTGGGGCTGGAGAAGGAATGGGTGACTCTTTAATATCCTTTCTAGCCTTGCTTTCATAAAATCTAGCGATTCATTGGAGAAGTACATGTTCATTTATCACCCTCTGAGAGAATTTTAGAAGTACTGCTGGCACTTGTGTGTTCCTTGCCTCCAGAGCCTTCCTTGAGAATATCAATCTTCTAAACACTAGCTCTGCAGCTCTCTACTACTGCAGGTGAAGCTAGTCTGGCCAACCAGGAGCTACAACCCCACCAATAATTAAAAGGACTGATATTCCTAAAGAAACCACAGAAAATGGGCCTTTGCCTCCCTAGCCACTTACCTTCACTTCTGCAGTAGCATGCGCTACAGTTTTGCTGAGCTTTGCTGTTCCACCAGTGAAAGACAGAAAACAGGACCTGGGACAAGAATGGTTAGCAGGGCAGTGCCTGGCTGCCACAGGCAGCTGTAGCACCCAATCCCTGTGGCAAACTCATCAACTCCATCCCCAGTCTGGTTCACTCGCTTGTCCTTGCTACTCTCACTGGCTGGCTTCTTCAGAACATCAGCACTTAGGCAGCCAAGAACCTTCCTCTACTTTCTAACCCAGCATTTTTTCTTGGCCAGTTTATTAATTAGTTCCTGTGCTATTGCTGCATTTCCATCCCTCTAGAGTTTTCCGGTTCAGTGGCTGGCATTGGGATCTCTCCTGGTTTTCACTCTGTAAGGCTAAACAGGTCAGGCTGTATTCTTATCTCCCCAGGGAGTCAGGTGAATGCACCCACAGGAGATCAGCAGTGCTCTTGTCTCCTGAGATAGAGCAGAGGTCACCCAAAATTACAGGGTGGAGAAAGAGCATCCCAAAACCAAACCCAACCCACTCCTGTAATACAAGACCAGGGCCTTGGAAGAGTTAAGAAGTGAGGTCACCCTGGTAGGAGTGGAGTTGTCCCACAGAAACTGTTGCCACCTTGGATACTCTCTGAAGTGCTGCAACAAATCTGAGAGTGGAGGGAGAGCAGTTTCTGCAAGGAGCTCATCCTTCCTGGGCACGGCTGCTTTCTGCTGCCAGGTGTCTCCCCTGCACAGAGCTGAAGCCCAGCGATCTCAGCTCCTCTTGCCAGGGGCCAGCCTCAGTGGCAGCCCCAGCCCCGCAGTGTGCAGTTACACATCCAGCCCTCCCCACCCTCCTCCACTCCCAGCTGCTTTTTCCATTTCCCACCGGACGCCCTCCCTGCTGCCAGTGGAAGTGTTTGCGCACTTATGTTGCCGAACCAGGTCAGGGAGCTGATCCCAGCCAAAAAAATAGCCTGCAACTTTATTTTTCCTTCCAGCTGGAAGAAGTCCTGTCTGGTTTCTTGGGTGGCTGCACAAGCACTTGAGCTGGCATAAGGGAGGGAAGAGAATGGGGGTGGGAATCAGCAACTCTGCCATGCACGCTGCTCCCAAGTGAACGGGGCTGATCACAGAGCCTTCCCTCTGCTCTCACCAGGAAAATCACAGGCTTGTTTTCTGTCATGCCCCAGATACTCCCCACCCTCCTTCCAAGGAACGCTGCTCTTCCCCCAGCCGTCTCCAGCATGCTCCAGAACGACTCTCCAATCAATCAACAGCCATTACAACAGCCAGGTTTCCAAGGTGTCCCACTTATGTTATGCAGGAGAAGGGAGTTCAGGGGCTGCTTAGTCCAAAACTGGTGAGTGCTACTACTCACGTCACACAATCCTTTCTAGAAGCTGGGCTGTGTTTTCTGTGCCTGAGTCTTTGGGCCACTACGATGGTGCACTATTGCATCATAATTAACAGTTACTGGAAAGGTATTTTGGAAAATGTGGTTCTTTGTAATCACATTTAGAAACAAGTATATCTAAATAACAGTGTTCATTGAGGCACTCCTTTCTCGGGCAGCTATTATAACCCACTTTAAAATAAACCCACTCCCCTCTCTTCTCACATTTTTTGGCTCGGAGTTTTGCTATTAATGACATAGACAAACCATTTCCAAGTGTGGTTTTTGAGACAGCCACGACACTCAGAGTGCTTCTTTAAAACTTCAGAAGGCTTCAAGCATGAGCACCCTGTTACCTAAAAGTCTTCCATACTTTTCCGTGGAGCCTCCCATGGGCAGCTTCACACAGCTCTAGCTCCTTCTCTCCTCCCGCAGTTCCAGCTCACTCCTTCCTCTCCCTACCATGGCCACCTAACCCTCTCTGTCCCTCATACAACTCCCTCCCAGCTAACTCACTCTTTATCACACCCAGAGCTGGGAGGGCAAGGCTCTTCCCACTCTTGGATAATTGATGCAGCTACAATATATCAGGGGCAAGATTGCCTTCAGCACCATCTCCATCTGTCTCCCCGCATCCAAGAGCAATTTTATTATCTGGAATTTTCTCATTTTAATGTGTTTGGTTCCTGATACTTCACACTTTGCAGAAAGCCTCTCATGTTGTCCTGGGAGAGGACCTGGTTTGACTGAAGGACTTACAAGGACACAGGGGTTGCCACAAGTTTTGACTGATTTCTGTAGTTACTCTGAGAGCAGAGTACAAGATCACTACTTTTAGCAATACCTCTCTGGAGAGTGTGTTAAAAGAAAAAGCTCCTAGCATGACATTAAGGTACATTCAGAAAAAATAGTTTTAAAAAGACACATTGTTATATATCATGCAGTCCTGCCTCAAATTTGTGCACTGGTAATATTTGCTTATCTACTAAATGAAATCATAGATACTTCATTCCTGTCTGACCACCAGAAAATATTTTGTAGTTGGTTTTATGCTTATGTCACATACAGAAACTCAAAAAACTTTGGCCAGCTTTCATGGGCTGTTTGCTGGAAGCCTGCTCACAAAGGACCTGTACAAGATGAAGTCCTTTTAACTCCCAGGAATGCCTTAATAAGTACAGTTGGCACCCACCCAGGGTAAATTATCTATTAATAAGCAACATATATTTATAACTTGCTCAACCATAACATCTTTTTATAGACTACAGTAAAAAAAGTAAATGAAAGCAGGTAATGATCTATATTAGCATCTATGCAATAGTATACTCACAGAGAATTTTAGTTAACATACAGGTTCCGAGCAGGCCAGCAAGTCTACAACAGCAACAGATGCTGCATTTGGGGTTAAATGCTCTTTATACTACGGGGAAAACAAGGCAAAAGCCAACAGGTGCTGGAGAGCAGCAGTGAATTGCCTCTTTCCCCTCACTTCCATTTCCCTGCAGAATTCAAACAATCACTTCAGTGATAACAAGGAGCCAGGATTTCAATTTTCATTCAAAAGTAGGAACCTTGGTGCTGGCTTTTGATTCTAGACTCAGCCTCATGGTTCCTGATGGGCTTTCAGCCTTAGGCCAAATCCTAAGGATGAAAGGAGCTGTATGCTAGCCTTGCCTTCCTGTGTAACACTAGCCCAGTCCCTAAGCACTGCTTCAGCTCATACATCCCTACACTTAAAAAAAAAAAAAAAAAAAAAAAAAAAAAAAAAAAAAAAAAAGCTGTTTAAGAGGAATGCAGAGAGGTTAAATTCATCAGCACTTTGAAGTGAACTTGCAGAACTAAGCACTAGTATATTCACTGCAAAATGAAGCCTTTTGCTGGGAAGCATCAATGCAACAGGATCATCCACCGACAGACTTGTCAGCACTTTCAGGCAGGCTGGGGTATTAGAACACGCATTTGACTGAACTGTTTAAACAGAATATATTCCTTACCATAAATTTTCTATGCTACTGTAACTACAGAAACTCTCCTTCAAAAGGCAGACATGCTCACCTGATTTGCAAGTAGCACAAAGTAGCACTTTCTCTAACATCTAGAGAACTATTGCTGATATTTCTGCCTCAGGAACCCACCGAATAATAATAACATGTTTTTCTACACTGTGACTTGATTCCAGCTGCACACATTTCCATTCTAGTGTCATTCACAGTTGTTTTTAACTTCAGTGAAAAGCAAGCTTTCGTCTCAGCGAAGACCAGACATATCAAATTCAACTAAAAAAATGTGTTGGGGAGGGGAAAGGAAGGGCATTTTGGCTGGGGAGAAAAACGAGAAGAAGGGACTGTAAAAAGAGTAAAGTGCCAATTTTCTCTGAGATGTAACACTATCTTTGCAGCAGCAGCAGCTAGCAGGCACAACTTTGTGGACCTCGTTTCTTCAGCCCTTGATTTTTCATCTGTACATCTGCTGTGCACCAGGGAGGGAGGGAAGAGGCTGGGCTGGCTGCTGTGGCTGCACAGCCCATGCCAGGAACCTCTTGGTACATCGGCAGCATCACTGCATCCCTGCCCAAGTGAGCTCACGGCGTTCAGCTGGGCTGGCAGGGGTGGCACGGACACGCCACGGACACGAGTGTCATGGAAAGCCTCACAGAGACACTTGTTCCAGGGCTGCCTGCACAATGGAGAATGGGCTGCCGCCCCAGTCTCGCCCCCGGCCGATGCCAAGGCGGGCGGGCGGCACCCATGAATAGCGGGTCTGTTCCACGGGGCTGTTCCAGCGGGGGCTGTTCCAGCGGGGGCTGTTCCAGCGGCTGGCCCGGCCCGGCGCTCAGAGCCCCGGCAGCACAGAGCGCCCTGCTCCGCTCCGCCTGCTCCGGGACAGAGCTGCGGGCACAGGGATGGCCTCGGCAAGGGACAGCACCAACCCTCACGTGAGTCCATCCTGGGGAAATACTCACGGCAGGGGGAAGCGGGAGGGAAGAGCCCCACTCTGGGGAAAAAGTGCACCGCTTCTATCATTTGCTCCTCAGCTTTGGCAGCCAATTTCCTTTGAAAACTCAGTTCGGCTTTTTTCCTCTGCTCCCCTTTGAAGAAAAACCAGCGGCAGGATGTCTGCTGTGTTCTGCCAAGAGCAGTTGCGAGCTTTTTTCCCCAAAAAAATAAGGGTAAGAAGAGGGATATTACTAAAAAGAGATGCTTTTTGGGGAAGGAGGGGCAGCAGAGGAAGAGAATAGCCTTCAGCCCTCAGAAGAAGGTAGCACATACTCTATAGCTGCATCAGTCTGATCTGTCCCTCATCTCACAAAGCCTTTCTCTGTTTGGCAGAAAGTACTCTCAATCTAGAGAGGAGAAAAAGAAATAAATACAGCGAATACTGAGGGAGTGAAGAAGCCAAGGTTTCCTACGTAGGATTTGTAGAGAAACAAAACTTCTTGGTGAAGCTCTTTCAGTTCTGTGTGTTGCTATTCGCAGTGTTTGTGTTTTTTGAGAAGGGTGTTTCTTGTGCGCAGCGTGCGCTCTCGGAAAGGGCAACTACCTAAGGGTTTGGAAAAAAGAGACTGTCAGAGATGAAATGGAATCAAGAGCCCAGATCGCAAACACCCACCAAAACTCAGAAGTTCAAGTCCAGATCTGCACTTCAAAAAACTGTGGAGAAGAGAAGAATATGAAGCATTGCCTAGGGCACAGCTTCCAGCCCTGAGTAGGTGGCATCAGGGTCCAAATTTTGCAGGTGATTTTTCTGCCTGAAACGATCTTAATCATCCTCAGACTTGGCAGTGGGGAAGTCTGTCTGGGGTCACAATTTTTGTTTCTTCAGCCCATGTCAAAGAAATTAAAATGGTAATATTTGTGCCCTCGGAAATAATCGGGACAATGTTTCTTAACTAGAAAAAAGAACTGAGACTCCCCAAACCTGCAGACTGCATCTCCAGTGAGATACGAGGTGCAGAGCAGCTTTTGAAGACCTGGGAGTAGCTATGCTCAATAAGAGACACAATTAGTGAGGAAGCTGCACAGGTAACTATGACAGTGAAAATGAACTTTATTAAAACTGGGAGAAAGAAATGTTAGTCTTTCCCAGAACTAGACAATAAGGGGAAAACCAGACATGATTAAGCCAGGAACTGATGGTAAAAAGAGGATAAGAAAACTAGGATAAATAAAAAGCCAAATTAACTCCATGTATATTAAATCACTCCACTCAATGGAAAGTTTCAGATCTATCATGAATTTAAAGTCCAGATGCAATAGATGAAAAAATCAGCTTCACTGATAAAAAAATCTCATAAACTGATGAAAAATCTGAGGTTTCTCTTTCAACCCATCTTGAGGTTAAGTGAAGAGTCAAAAGTGATCACCAGCCTTTGGCCTTCACAGTACTGAAATAAGTAAGCCCAGAATGCCAAAGGTTCCTTGCATTGCAGGACTGAGAAGAACATCCTATCTGTTTCTAGAGCAGGGAGGTGTAGAGTGTGCACCACTACACAGACTGCCCCAAGAACAAGATTTCCTTTGTGACACCTCACGGGAAGCCAGCAGGCAGCACAAAGCACAGGTGAATGCACACAGACTCTGTCATGCTTATGATCAGGAAATGCACCGTGCTAGGAGAGGGAGTGTTACCCATCTGTTTAAATGGATAAAACCCCCTAACCAAAGGAAGTTCAGACTCCAAAGGATGTAAAAGCATAAGCTGCAAATGGGCCAAGAACTCCCCTGGTTTCAATCTGCTTTCTGAAAACCCACAAAGGAGCAGAGTTGACCCAGTGAGCATAGAGGCATGAGCATGGAACACCAATCATGCGATTAACACATGAATAGCGAGTGGCTTTTCCAAGACTCATTTATCAAGGAACAAAGAAAGTTGTGGGTACAAGGAGTCTCATGCATACCTTTACTATCACATGCAATTTGACTGCAAGCCAACCACTTTATTCTATAAATAAAGGCCTGAGTGAGCCTTCTTTGAGCTCTCCTCAGTGATTTCCCTTAACTGTGACAACCCTCCAGGTTGCTTCTCAAAGCAGAGACCTTTTAGCAGCAGCAGATCTTTGGTAAGTGATTGATACTGCACATAACCCTGTAGTATGGTGAGTCTGATTTGTGCCCTGGTAACTTTGATTTTATCTTGGTAACTTTGATGTTTTTTTCTTGGTAACTTTTACTTGTGCCTTGGTAGTTTCCAATTGTTTTTCAAACGATTGTGCTGTGTAATAACAGAGTGAAGCTTGCCATCAAACATTTGAAGTCACATTTTTTACAACCTCATATTAAAATCACTTTCACAAATGTCTTTGATGATGATTCCTGAAGCGATCTAAATCCAAAATCATTTGTTCATGACAAGTTGGTGTAGTTGGCAAAATCCTGAATCAGGACTCAGGACAATAGCTGAGACAAGCAGAGAATCCTGTACATGGTGTGACTTGACAAGTGTGAGGTAAGGGGAGGAGTGGTCAGTGGCAGAGGAAAAAAAAGTGTTTTTCAGTGGAAAGTACGTTTAAAAGCCTCTTTTGAGTCCCTGCTCTGAGCAGTAAATGCAGAGCAGGTATCTCCTTGGAAGTTTCCAGCTGTGGGTTTACAAAGACCTCGGGGAATGCGCTCTGCACGCTGTAACGCGTGACTCACTCCTCAGAGAGCTCCTGGATGGAGCAGCAGGAACAGCCATGAAAGTTAACTATGACACAATTCAGAAACAGGGGTTCTTATTTACAGACTCAGGGTCCTGTGTCTGAAGCAGCTGCACGGCACCTCCTAGCATTTCTTATACAACATTTACATGGACGGGCCAGGCAGGTAACTAAAATTAAAACAATGGACCTTTGTCCTTGTGTAGGAGACAGCAGGAAAAGGCAATCAAGATTTAAGAAGGCTCTAAGGAGAACTGATCAGTCCTCAATGTTTTTTGCTTATTCTGAAGCATGAGCAGGAGCTCACTCAGCAAAAATGGAAAGTGTCTGTAACAGGACTCCCTCATCCAGCATGTCATCAGCCTGTGGAATTTGCCATCTCCTGGGGCAGGTTAGAAGGTCAAATATTGGGGCGAGCAAACATTGAAAAGAGGTCAGGAGGTCCAGTAACAATATTTACAGTTATGCAAGCTAAAAAAGGTACCTTCAAATTCCATAAGCCAATAGCAGGATAAAAATAAATATGCTCTTCAGTTCCCTACAGGCCGTGGCACAATTGCTGACCAGACTACAACTGGTAGCTTGCATTAGAGAAGTTAGACACCAGCTCTCCATGAGTGGCACCTAGGATTGCTTTTTAACACCAAGAAGTATCTCCCACTAATCCACTTTCTCCCTTACAAAAATTCTCTTGTTCTGTGTCTTTCTAAGGAGTCTGTTTTCCCATTCTGACTTCTAGGAAGACCAACAAAACCTCAAGCAGTGCAGAGAGAGAAGAGAGACTCAAAAAGGAAATGGTGCTGAAATAGCAAAAAGGCACAAGACTGTGCATCCTAACCTGATTTATGCTAGCCAGTCAAGTGCTAAGAAAATAAATAAAACTGGAAAAAAAATGAAAAATATTAACTTATTTATTAGAAGATAAAACTTTGACATTATTGAATCAGAATGATTAATTTTTCTCCACAATTATCTCTATTTGGAGCTTCCAAGTGAAACTTTCACCTTCCTCTATTAAACACCTGTATTGAGAAGACACTGAGTGCTCTCAGGCAGAGAGCAGTACCCTGGTGAGGTATGACAGTACATCCTGAGATAGCTGGGATCTGAAAAATACATTTGGGATAGAAACAGAACAAGCCAACAAGATCTCATCACCAATTTCCTTTTACTTCAGGAAACACAGGTTTATAAATTAGAAGTATGGCTTTGATAGAAACACTCTGGCTGATTTGTCTGTACTTCTTTATGCTATTGCTGCCCCAGACTCTCACCTCCAACCCTTCCAGAGAGATTTGCAGGGGGGAAAAGGGAGGAGGGAGCACACAGGATAGTTCTGTTCAGCAGCAAAAGGCCCATAAAACCTGCTCAGCTGCTGCAGCTCAGGATCTGGTATCTCAACACAACCCTGTCCCATTGGTGATTGAAGCCAACATCCCAGACTTTGAATGAGAGCAACCGAGACATCATTCCACCACTCCCAGCACAGCAACAGGAACCAGGAACAGCCCTGTGGACAGCTGAAACTCACACACATTGCCACAGCTAGGTCTGGTAGAGCCCCAAATGGATATTGCAGAGCAAGGATAGGGGCTGATACTAAATGGCTCCATAGTTTTATTAGATTTACATTTTTATGTTTTCTTGCAGGGGTGTTATGTTCTGTACAAATGGGCGTTTAAGGGATGAAATGTCATCCGTGCTCATACTGCAAAAGAGGTCATATATTGTATGTTGTGTCTTTCTTTTTATAGTTTCTTACTCTTTGGACAAAAAAAATTTACAATCCTCTGGGATGAGAAGCAGAACTAATACCTCACCATTTAGGGAATCATTCATACTTCAAAAGAAAAAAGAGTAAACAGCTAAAATAATCATTCTGGAAAACAGACCCTACACTGAAATTTTTTGGCAGGAGTTGCTTCATGAATACCTTGAATGGAAAATACATCTGTGGAAATAAAGACAGGTTTACAAGTAACTTGCAAGGAAAAAAAGATTTCAAGTAATTACAGCAGGCAGACTTTAGAAAGGCAGATAAATGGAATTAGCTACAGGTCTAACACTGGACTTCTCCAAAATGCCCATGAAACAATTGGAAAGTCCCCCTTACCACAGTAAATCCCATCTCTCACATCCCACTTTCAGTCTAAATCTGATAAGGGCATGCAGAGAGCGTGTTCACAGCTGGGCTAGACTTTCAGTTTTTTGGTATTTTGTGGCTTTAACTCGTGCCTCAAGGCTGTGATGTGCTTACAAGTTCCTCGTTTGGGCATGTGTTTGCCTGCTTCTCCAGCAGCAGCCAGTTTGCTCTTTCTAGTGCTCCAGGACCTCTCCTCTCCTCTCCTCCAGCCATTTCCTGGAATGGTGGCAGTCTTGTATTGCCAGCAAAGCAATGGCCTGTCCCAGTGGACTTCAGTAGCATTATCTGGGCTCTCTAATTTGGGCCTGGATAGTCAAAGTCTGCATTGAGAAAGAGCCTTTCAAAAAAATATCTAAATGCTTCAGAAAAATCCAATTCTGTGTGCAATCCAGTCATCAAGCATCAAGCATCTGAGGAGCTTATCTCACTGTCTCACTGTAAACTGACTCAGCTACTCCAGCCTTTCAAACAGGATCCCAGTCCCAGGGTTACACTCCATCACCTAGGCCATTCATTTGACTCTGGCAAAGCTGGTTGAGAGATAAATTCAAACAAAACTAACCACTCTTTGGCAGGGTTAATGTTCTGGTTTGCTGTCCTGCAGTGCTTCCTGGGAGGATCACACATCTGTCCATGACATGGCCACAAGAGCATGTTCAGACAACAGAATCCCTCCTTTCAGTGGCACCTACCCCTCACTTCAGATCAGTAATCTGAACGTTCAGGTCTTGATGTAGCCAGTGGGAGAAGCAGGGAAAGCCCTGATTGCTCTCACCAGTGGATGCCACCCAGACTGCAAGATTTCAGGCTGCTCCTTCAGAGTAAAGCCTTTACAGGGCTTGGGCAGATTCACTGGGCTCTAACTGGACAAAAGACAGGTGTGAAATAGGTTATTAAACTTTGGAGCAGAAGTGACCCTCTGCTTTTCTTCCCCAGCTGCCAGGACCTGAAAGTGTACATAGCATTATCTGTGCTGGTCCCAGAAACCAGCAACTCCCACTAGAGTACAGACAAACGTGGTCACAACACCGAGAAGGAGACTATTTCTTGCAATCAGTACTAATTGGTTCTTGGTTCTATTGTCAGCTGTGACATTTCCCCTCTTCCCTTTACATTCCTCCTGCCCTCTCTGCCTGGACATGGCCAACTTTCCCACTTGGGGTCAATGTTTGATTAGGCCCCTCCCAAACACAGGCACAGTATTTTTCATCTTGAGGAACTGGACTCTGGGTTTTAAGATATCTGAGGAAAATGAGGCACATATTGAGTTAAATATACCCTTGGAGCACCCTTACCTCAGTGGTTGATTTGGATCCTCACATTTCACCCTATGAGGGGCAGTGAAAGAAAAGCAGCAATGTCTTTGTGAGGGAGAAGGCCTGGTCCCACACTGCACTGGACATGTCTGATGGCCACAGCACAGCCAGAGCTCAGGGCACAGCTAAAATGTTAAAAGTGGAGAGGGACAAAAACTGGGCTCTGTAAAAGCAATTTGATAAAGCCCAGACATTTCTGAAGAGAAAATTGGGAGGGAGTGAGGGAGGGAATGGCCTGGGTCAGGGGGGTGCTGTCACACACTCTAAGTTAAGAGACCCTAGAGCCTGACAGCTATAAAAGTTTATCAGAAATAGCCAGCTTTCTTTATAAAGCGTGTACAGCTGAAGCAGGGAGAGCAGCGAGGGAGCAGGGTCCGGGGGGCACAGGCTGTCCCTGTGGGACGGGCAGGAGGTGCACCGGCCCGGGAGCTGTGTGACAAGATGGCACCCGCGCAGCACAGGGGGCTGAGGGGGGCCCAGGGCCGGCTGAGGGTCACAGACAGCAAGCCAGCATGGCTGCACCCTGTTCGAGAGGCAAGGTCAGCCAGCAGCCACACCAAAGCATGCCAGGACAACCCTGCTGGCAGCCCTGTGCTGCTCCAGCAGCTCGGCCCGACCTGCTCGGCAGCCAGCGCCGCTTCTGTCACTGCACCCCCTCAGCCCCCTCAGCCCCCTCAGCCCTCAGGGGCTGCAGCAGCTCCGGCTGTTTCACACCTCCACATACAAATACAGCCGCCCACACCGGCACCCTGCAGCTTCCATGCACAAGGACTCATGGTTTTAGTGAGTAACCACGGCCCTGGTTATGGTGGTGGCAGCACAGCTCTCCTGTCCGTGAGTAAAGTAAACCACTTTAAACAAACAGTAAACCACTGGGACGTCTTTGTGACTGGGAATCCTCTGCAACATGAAATACCTGCTAAAACACACCTACACTGAATTTTTCTCTCTTTTGTCAAGCAGCTGTCCCTCTCACCCTCATTCCAGCCCCGAGAGCTGATCCCTGCACCTGCCCCTCTGTGTTTGCCCCCAGTTCACTCACAGTGCAGCATCTCCCCTCGGTTACCATTGAAATGGAAACCTCCAGTCCAAGGCACCATTTCTCAGCCCTTCCTGTAAAATCTGTATTATTTTGCTATGTTTCTCTTCTGAGAACCAAAAATGGGCAGTGCTTCAGGCGTACAATAACCACACACAGAAGTGTGAGCTTCTCCAAGTACAAAAGGGTGAATGGGCACTTTCACTGCCATTTCCCTGTGCCTGGCTTGTGAGTCAAGTGTTTATAAAACTGTCTCTGAGGAAAGGCAACACAAGAAATGAGCTCTACTACTGTAATCTAGAGTGCCTCAGGTATGTAAACATACAACAGAAACATTTGAATTGGACACCAGAATGATGGAAGGGCCCAAGTGCAGAGGCTGCAAGATCCACATCACCAGTTACCATACACCTTGACACACTCCTTTGAACTAGCCAAGCTATAATTCCTTGTCAAGTTACATGAATCAGATATGTGACTCTGTAATTACAGCTGTATAAACCATCATACACAGGATCTTAGAACTTTCTATCCAAAATAACCCTTGGGGAAGAAATTTCTCATGAAGCTTCTTGGGTCAAGGTTCAGTGAGTGCTGGAAATTCTGGGGGAATCCTGTTGGCAGGTTTAGAGAAATGAGAACAAGAAAATGAGATAATGTTCTGGTTTGTGGCTTGTTCATGCTCTCTTGGGTTTTTTCTTTATTTTTTCCCTAATATTTATGCATATTTGCAGGAGCTTTCTCTTTTGCAGTTACATAACTGAATAATACTCTGTGAGATTTAAAAGAAGGCCCAAATTCACCACAGACCTTGATTACGTGAGAAAAATAATTGCTCCTACCAACCTAACAAGAGCCAAGGGGTGGCCAACTATTCTTCTGTATCCCATGTTTTACTGAAGGAGTATTTCTGCAGAAAATAACAGCACAGAAATACTCTCCCAGGACTTGTGTGAGAACCAAGTTCTTCTGTCCCTAGTTCTCCAAGAGAATGATGAACATCAATGAATTTAATTTCACAATCTCCACATGGAGCAAGAGGTGTTTCCCTGCCTATTTTACAGATAATTCAAGGCAGAGCTGGTTAAATGACCACTGATGTACCCAAGGGCACACCAGTAGAAGGTGACAGGAGGAGGAAGAAAACACTGAGCACCTCTGGATAGGTGACTTGCCACAGAGCAGCACTATTCTTTGGTTTCATCTTTGTTCTCAACAGTTAAATTCTTAATCTCCATCAATTCTTGAAGGAATTGTTGAAGATTGTTTTAGTCACCGTTACTTCACACAGTGTAAGGAAGAGCATTAACTGGAGCTGTCAATAAGATATCACACATAATTCCTTCCCCTGCTGAACGTTAACTTCAACATCCATTGGAAACAAATTTTGGCACACTTTCAGAAGTTCAGGCACACAGCTGTGTCAGCATCTCCTTCTTGCTGGAACTAGAGTCACTCAACCACACTGGTGTAGGATGAAACCCCAAAGCCAAAGTGAAACAAGGTGAAATATGTTAACCAGAAATTCTGACTCAGAATGACCATACAGGTTCTTGCTGCAACTTTTCAACTTGAACTTTGCACCTCCTTCTGGCTGATTCAAGATGAAATGTTGCTGCATGTCCCTGTGTGATTTCAGGCTGTGGCCACACAGTTTTTGCTGACTGAAGCTGGAACAGGGAGGTTCATCCTTCCTCATGACCACCATCAATTATTATTGCTGCCTCAATGCAATGCTCAAAGTAATCGCTCTATCAAGGCTGTCTGGGCTAGGAAGCCCACATTACTGAGTGTCTAAGCTAACCCAGATCATTGTGAAAGAACTTGTTTAAGGAATATGTCTGGACAGAGACAGAAATAGCAGCTCCTTTACACAGGCCTTCATCTGTCTTACTGCAGTGGGACACTTGCTCGAATTCTTGAATATTTCTCAGCTGGTTATGTTAGCTGAAGATCTAGTTATTCTATGATCATCAGAAGACAACAGACATACAATCTGGCTTCTTCTTCACTTAGTTGTAAAAAAATAAGGCAAACAGTTCACCGATAAAAACTATATAACATTGGCACTTGGGGTTTTTCTCATCTTTTGCCCGTGGTGATACCTTGACCGGCGATGCACACTGATCAGGGAGACATCCAGCAAAGACTGGTAAGCTACAAGAAAATATACTGTGCTGCTGTTTTCTTTTAACCAAAACAGATCTGAACTCCATCCTCACGTGCTAGATTCTTGGGAGCTGACTCTGGACCAATTCCTTAGCCAGCCCTCATATTTGGCATGTGGTTGTGAAAAAGTTGCCGAAGGGAGTTGTGTCAAAGGGCTTTTACTTTGCTCCTAATGGCTCCACGTACAGTCTGAAGGAATCTGAAGCGCTCACAAAATGTGGTTTCCCCTCTGGTGTTTGCTGTTCAGCTGGCTCAGCAGCTCAACCATTTAAAACCATTGTGAGTGGATTTAGCACTTGGGAAATAATGCTGGCCTGTTCAGACCCAGAGAGGGATGGGCAAAGTCCACTGGTACAATAAAAGCCCCTCTTACCTACTTCTCCTATGAGGAGCCAGGGTGCAATGGAGTTTGAGGAAAAAAATTACTCACATCCAGCTGCAGCTACATAGATATCAGGTCAAAGACACATGGGCCTACCAGAATAAAAAAAGCTAATGTGTTCAGAGGAAGGAATAACTTCAGTACCCCAGAAGCAGGGAAAAAAAAAGAAGAAGAAAAAACCCACACCAAAACAAGTACACCAAAACCTCACTAAGTGAGTATAGGGAGCAAATTATGAAGGAGAAAGAAAAGAGGAGCACAGCCCCAGAAGAGAGCCCCAGTGGGGTGTGTTCCCTAAAACCACAGACTATGAATGCTAGCAAGCCAAATGGGGGGAACCGGAACAGAGAAGAGAGTCCCAGAGGTCTCTGTCCCCAGAAAGCAGAGAGGATGGAGTGCCCCACTTCCTCCTAGTCTGAGTTATTACCACATCTAGCAAGAGGTGTGTTTCGTCCCTGAGCTGATCTAATGCCCATCTATTCTGCTGAGACCATTAAAAGGAGGAGATGACAGGGACACTGCAGATCTGTATCCTTGTATAGAGATTTGAACTCAGGACCAGGCTCACACAAGCAACTCAAGAGCAGATGGCAACAGGTCTCGGTGGCTACTAATTAGATTGGCTTTTGGTTATGGATGTGGAGTTGGGGAGCCCTCTGATTCATTTCCAAACCCCTCTGCACTGCCTCCACGAGCCCCCAGCCACCACCCTGAGTTACCAACAGGGTCAGTCTTAGGGTGTTGAGCTTTCTGGGCCATGGCAAAGGGGCAGCTCCCTTGCAGGTCCCTCCCTGGGAAGGGAAAGGGGCTCGGCTGTGGGCCAGCACGGTGCTGAACTCAGGTGTTTAGGGCCAGGGTGGAGCAGGGCTGTCCCAGAGCGCTTCCTCTTGCCTCGCTCACACACTGCACAAACAGGGACATTATCTCTCCTGGGGGAGCAGCTGACTCACACGCTTGGCCAGATGCAGGGAAAGGTGTCCCTGTCATCACCAACAGCAAAGAATGGCTAAAAAATAAAAGGATGCATCACTCTGTGGCTGAAATTACAACAACACATTCCTCTTTATTCTGATCCAAAAGCAATTTTTTTTTCTTCCTTTGTTCCCCTCCCTGTGTTTTCCTATCTGACGAGAACTTGTTTCTCAGCTAGGAGCCCGGTCAGTCTGTTATTGGTGTGCCTAATATCATTTTTACGTTCCTCCCATTTTTTTGTTTTATATATTATCAAATGACTTATGAAAAGTAAAGTTCAGCCAAGCAAACCTCAAAGGAGCTATGCAAGTGCAAGTAGCCCTGAGCTTTACCACAAGCCCTGTACATTAAAGATGCCTGTTGGTGGATTGATAACTCTGTTTATGGAGTACATTGTGGGCATACAGAGATGCAGATATGGCTGGTGGGTGCTGTTCCCAGTGGCTATCCCTAAATCAGAGGACACTCCCTCTAGTCCTACTCTTGACCTCTGAGAACTGAGGGACAGTATCTGGCTGGGTGACTCCTCCAGCTGGATCAGTCAATTCCATACACATGATACAATTCCATATACATGATACATTTGTACCCTGCACACTGACAAAGTACTTCTCTCTTGTTATCATCTGCTCAGTGGGTGTAATTGTAAGGCTGGTTCAGCAGAAACGAGAGCCACACTTGTGGGAAGTTTGTGTCAGGACCAGCCAAATACACAGGTTAGAGAGAGGGCTGTGATTTACTGATCACAATCTTTGTAGGGAAAGATCTATGGGCTTTAAATGCCCTCTCCTCCTTTTGGTGGGTTGTGAAGGGCAGGTAGGACTGTGACTGCTCTTGCCTGGGCTGTAGATGATACTTTGGGGACCTGAAATTGTGGGAATATTGTATCTTTTACAAAGCAGAGCTCAGTCTGCCTTTTGCCCAAGGCACACATGTTACATACACAGTCAGTGCTAACATGTTGATACCTGTGAGCAGAGAGAAATTCACATTCTGTACTCCAGTGCTGCATGAGCTGAGGTGTTGAGATGATGGAGGGAGGGCAGAGGATGGATTGCAAGGTAAAAGACCTTCAAAAGGCCCAAGAAAACAAAACTGTTTGGTGCCAGGGTCAAAATCTGGATGGAACAATTAGAACAATTTCACTGAACATTTATCTCCCTGTCACGTAGGGATAAATATACATTAAAAGTCACTGGTCATATTAATAACAGAAAAAAGTTTCTTTTCTCCACTTTCTCTGGTCATGCTAGCAGCAGCACCAGGGTATCAGGGTGTCCAAACAGAATCAGAATGTGAGAAGTCATGAATAAGAAAAAAAAGAGGCAAATTGGCATTTCTTTTAATTGAGTTTTGTTTAGGGGGGTTTTCCAAGGGAAAAAAAAAAGACTGTAGTGAGTGCACAGAAAGGCTCCACAAAACCCCAGGACGACTGCACAACATATTGACAGTAAAGCTGAGCTGCTCCAACAGGGGTGAGCTCTGCTGGGGGAGGCAGAAACCCAGAAGGGAAGGGTGTGATCAGGAGTGAATAAACTGTAGGGATGAACTCCTCAATCATTTCCTGCTAGGTATTGTAAATGTTTCAGTGCATAACTAAAACTGAGCCATTTGTCTAAGCCCATGCCAAATAAAGGCCACCACAACTGCCCTTCCAACACAGTCATCCAGTGCTCAGTCTGTCCTACATGTTCCAGGATTTTTCTTCCTCCTTCTTACCTCTTTCATCCCTCCTCAAATATTTAGGATTTCGTTTGGACACAGCTTTTTGGCTATCCCTTCGCAAGAATCCAGCTTTGGTACACAATGCTTACAAAGTGAACCCCACTTGAAATCCAGGGCATTTGTTCTGCACCACTCCTGTCCCCTGGCCATCTTGAAGGGAGAAACTACAGGATAAACACGAGGTACAGTGGGAAAGGAATCATACAAAACTTCAGTTCCTTCAAAGTTTTGTTTTCCCACTTCAAAATCTTAACATGTTCAGTGTCTGAATGTGAATGCTTTCTTCAGAACAAGGCTGTGTTTGCAGAATCTGGCCATTCAATTGTCAGAGAAATGGTTATTCTGCTTTAATCTCCACCCATTCCTATTCTGGCTCTGAGGTATTTGCTTCCCCAGCACAGTCTCCTAGGAAGGCCTCATTTGCTACACCCCTTTCCAAAGGTCTCTCAAAGCAACGTCTACTCAGGAGAAAAACACAATTGTCACTAAGGGGATTTGGGCCTCCCTTCAGTTTCTGCCATGCTGTACTGTAGCTCCTCATTATAAAGTTAGCTCTTAAAGGTTCTTTGTCTCTGCAGGGTTGAAAGTTGCTGACTGGATGTCTGGGTCCAATTTTCCACCAGTCCTCCTTTAGCTGCCCATTCTCAGCTATGCAAAGTGTTTGCATAATGCTACAAGATCATTCACACATCAATCTTATTTTACATTTTGAACCTGTTTTGCGAAGGGGTTAATGAGAAAACAAAGCACAACCTGAATAATAAGTCAGAAAAAACCACTATCCTAATCCTTTAATGTGGAGCCAGAACAGCAGTTCTTTTCACAGAGGGGAGAGGACGGACATTTTTCTAATCTGAGAATGTAATTCCCAGGGACACTGTATGAGAAAACAGCAGTAATCTACAGAACACCCAGGAACAGTTGTTGAAAGATTCCCAGGGTGTTACTTTTGGCAGGACATCAGGTTCCAATAAAACCCTCTGAAAACACTAGCCTAACAACAACAACAATAATAATATTTTACACAGATGAAGAGTCTTTTATCTAAGGCTCACTGCAAATGATGAACGGGCTTCTCGAGGAGAAGCGAATAAAACCAATGCTCCATAGATACTGCTACTGATTTGGTGATGTAGGAAATAGGTTGGTGTGTTCAGACTTTGGAGGGTACACAGAAAAGAGTTAACATGTACAGGCAAGCTTGGGAGCATTCTTTATGGTGAACTTCAATGGGCATTGTCACGTATTTTTAAACGTTTTCAGTAAATCAACTCCTGACATTCCACGTACACACTCTGAGCACCTGTACACAAATCAAGTGACCAATGATCACATTGTGCAAATACACAGAGCACTTGGTGAGTTCATTCACAGCCGCTTTACTCGAAGGTGAAATTCTATGTACCGTGCTTCAATTCCTTCTTGGCATGCTCTTGTATGCTTTCTGAGACTAGTCTGGACTTTAAGTATGTATATAACCGTATGTAAGTGTAGTAAAATTACAGACAGGGAGTGAGAGATCGGTGTAAGCTGCACGTGAACTGCTGGAAGTTGTGGATCCAGACTTTCACCTTGCACTGTGAGCCCATCTCTGCAGGGGAGCCATTCCACCATGTGGCTACCTTGCACAAAACCTGAAATTCTGCATCACTCTGGGCTGCATATCAATCTCAGCCTGTATTTCATATGCCATACTGTGAAGATATTGCTTGTGGTGTCACAGTGGCAAAACCTGCAGTGAGATACAGCTTCTACCGCATGATTAACAGTTTTTATGGCTGAATTGGATTGCATAGGACTTTTTGACATCAACATATCATCAAGTGTTGCTGCCCTGGCTGTACCTAAGTGACCTTAAGAAGACAACATATATTGAGATAAGTAGTTCCTTTCCTCAGTCTTTCCATTCAGATTTCACCTGAGGATTACATCTTGCTCTTTGTAGCCACTTTCAGAGTCAACATCACTCTTATTTCCCAGCACAGCACTCTCCTCAGACAGCAAGAGCTGGTGAGTACTCATTGTCTGTGCCTGGAGTACAGAGACCCTGGAATTCCTACTCACTGCTTACACTAAGGAAATTATGAGACATAAGGCATGTTTCCTCTGTGTCATAAGGGTAACAACACCAGCAACGAAGGTGTTGTCAAGACAGCCCCAGCCTGAGCAGTGAGTAACAAGCAGAAAGATTAGATATTGGGGTGATCTAATAGCCTGCTGCTCCCAAAGAGGGGAAACCCTGCTCCACTTCAGCCTATGACCCTTTGCTCCCTCCTTATCTCCTGCTCCCAGGCACATCCCACCTTGCCCTTGTGCTGGAATTTGCCAAACCCTTCTCACAGACATTTCAGCTCATTAAAGCTGGAGAAAAAGGTCTCTATTTTAAACTTTTTTTTCTAGTTTTTATTTGTTTATTTACTTTAATTTAGCTCAGGTTTTGAGCTGGATTGGCTCAGGACAGAGTCTTAGGAAAGCAAAAGTGCAAGTGAGCACAAGACTCACAGCAGAAGCTTTTGCTCTGGACTCTTAGATCACCACAGCTACAAGGTGCTACCCTCAGAGTTGAACAGAAGATATTCTGTGGCTGCTAGTTTCACTTTTTTCTTATTGATGACCGTAGGTACTTTCTGAGATAATTTGGCCAAGTCAGGAAGTGGATTAGCAGAATAATTGGTGTAATTCAGAAGTTGCATTCAGCTGCAAATGTAGAAGAGAGAATAATTCTGGCCTCTTGGAGCTATATTATACAACACCACAAAAGAATGAAGAGGGGCAATTAGAATTGCTGACACACAACTGGAATAGCTTTTATGGGTTGAACATACCAGGATGGCAAGGCTTCACAGCCTCTAGGAGCTGTGTAATGCTTTACTCACTATCAGATATACCCACATGGCTTCCCTGTGGCTTGAAACAGCGTCTATCACCGAGCTAAAATACAGAGAAGCTCACCAAGCATCATGAGTCACTGCAGCATTCAAGTCCATTTTCTCTGTCCAGTTTTGCTTGCCCTAGACTTGGACAGCACTTGGTCAGAATTCTTAAAGGACCTTCAATACCAGCATTACTGGGGTGGTTTTGCCTCCCTAAAAATGCACTTGTTTCTTTTGGCACTCAGTTCCCACACAGAGGTGACAGATGTGCAACTGCTGTTGTTAGACACACTTTGAAAGTTTACAAATACAGCAGCTGTATTTGGACGTTATATTCTGAGAAAGTGAACTGCTCCCATCTTCCCAGATCCTGCTTTTGAACAGCCCTACAGTTATGGTCAGACAGAGAGATTTTTGTGGTGCTAAAAGAATGTTTTGGAATTTCTTGTCCAGCTATCTGCCCTCAAAACTTCACAGATGACTCACTAGCATTCACCTCTATTTGTTACTGAGCTAAAACTTTTATCCCCTCGGCTTCTTGTGAAGTTCCACTCTGTATCTTTTCTGCAGCAGAGCCTGTTCTAATGTGAAAGAACAAACAACGTGGGAAGAGCTCAAAATCCAAGTTGTCAAAAGCTCTCGCGCTGAATTCCCCCTGAGCTCATGTGCACGTATTCCTAGAGGCATTTGCACACATAAATCACCGCTTGCTTACATCTGGCACACGCAAAGAGCACGCTGCTTGGCACACTGCTCACATGTGCTGCAACCACCCACTGCAGGCAGCTCTGCAGAGGAGTTTGGGGAAGTTCCTTTGTAATCAGCAGACAAAACCTGACAGTATTTTGCTGATACTCTTTATGTATCAGGCTCACTGTCGCCTGTCACTTCCTGATGAAGTTTCTGCAGCCTTGCCCCCATGGGATTATCAAACGAGGTGCTTTTCACTCATGGCAAGCAGAAAAGATATTTCCACGTGCCAGATGTTATTTGTTTACCTTGCTGTACCTGTAAGTGAGCACAGTGTGACCAAGCTTCAATTTCAAGAAAAGCAGCTGTCTACAGCAACAAATCCCATCTTACCCAGGCTGAAGAGTTTGCTGCAGTCTCACAGAAGCAGCTCACTGTTTTGCTTGCATATTCAGCCCCAAATATAGAAGATATGGCCAGAGAAGTTCAAGCTAAAAATACCAATCTTGTGCCATACCTGGGTTATTTTACCACCCTGTACCAGGGTAAGTGCACATCAAGTGAATTTTTCAGAGTGGTTTGTGAAAATTCCTTTGTAGTACAACATTGATTGTATCTCTTTCAACTGTAATTTTTTTCCCCTACAAGTGGGTCAGATTCCTTCTGGGTCCTAAACAACAGCTTTTGAGAAAGGAATATTTCTTTTACTCTTAGCCTGGAAATTTACAATCTGGTCAGAACTGCTTTGAGTTATGCAAGTCCAGATCTGTACTCCTTTCATAATTGTCTGCCATGGTAACAAAGAGGGCAGCGCCATGTCTGATCCTTCGAGCTCTGAACTTGTGCCAAAGATAACCAGTTATACTGGCATAATTAATTTTGATGCATTAATAGCACAACAGTTTTTGTCTTTAGCAGCCAGAATATTTGCCAGTAGGATTTGGCAAACGTAATTTAACAGAGATTTTTTCCTCTCTTAAGAGAGAGAACAATCCCTGATTTCAAAGAACGGGAGAGGAATCCTCATTTAGGGATTAATCATCACTTTGTAACTCCTGCAAAATTCACACTCCAGGCTCTGATTTAGTTCTACACAATTGCTCTGGCTTACTAATTAAGAATAACATGGGTATTAGCCTTTCTTCTTTTAGGTTTTTAAATTGCTGATTTAAAACTTCTCTCGGTGTGAGAAGCACTGCTAAATATCTGAAGCATAAACCAGCAAGGACATTTGCATCCCCAGCCAAACCCACAGGGGTCGAAAAGAAAGGCAGGATTTACATTCAGTACCTCTGCCTATAACCTGGAGGACATCTGGAACTCTTCAACCTCCGTTCTGAGAAAGGGACTTCTCTCCTGAGGGTGCAAAGCAGATTCATATTTTGACTCTATTTGTTGGCACTGAGGGGGCTTGAGCTTGAAATTATCGATTCCCTCCTATGACTTTTATATGAGACAAAGCAAGAGGTACTCCAGAGACACACGAAGCTGACCCTGACAGAGCCTTTACTGCTCTTTCACTCGAGTTCCTAACAGGTATCCACCTTTTCAGCTCCTGTGGGTGTCCCCAACCCTCCCGAGTCACACTCTATTTATTGTGAGTGGAAATGAAAGGAAAATGGTTTCTCCATGTTACTGAAGGTAGGGAAAAAAAGCCCACCTTCGCTTTCTAATTCTGAAGCAGATTTCAATGAGTCCCACTTTGTTATCAGTACCAATGAGGCTACCCTTATGGCAGGAAGAAGATGATTTACAAGGTCAGTCTCCCACACCAGCTGGATATCAGTCCAGGCCTCTACAAGAGGAGTTGGACAGTGCTGCTGAATGGCAGGGGGGATAACTCATCTCAGCCTGATTAAGGCAACATCTCTTCTAATAACTTGTTATTAGGAAATACATGATTAACTTTGACTTCAGTACTCTGTAGGGATTTATTATTTTCCTGATTCCTCTGAGCCTGAGTTAATAGTAGTTTTGAATTACGAGATTTGATGCCAACTTTGATTCAGTGCATCAATAGCTTTTTGCCCCCCAAAAAAGCTCTTTCTTTGTTCACTCCTCTATGCCACCAAGACTTGCTAATCTCTTTGTACCTGCAGAATTTCTTTATAATAATAATAACAACTAGCAGCACACACGATTCACCAATCCAAAGGTCCCAAGAACACATGGCAAACACACAGAGATGTAAGAGGAGATGGATGAGATGGATGGCAGGCCTGGAGGCAGTGGCAGATGAAGCCTGGACACAAGGAGCTCGGGAGCAGGGCCAGGCCTGCAGGCAGCCATTAGGCAAATAAGGCACATTCAACCAAGTCCCCATCATGAGGGGTTCCACAGGGAGCCACGTGAGCTTTCTCTGATTGGCTTTGATGAAGGGATGCTGGAAGTAGATAGTTAAACCATTTCAGCTGGGACATCCTTAAGACACAGTAAACATTCCCAGTGGAATGATCTACTCCTCCTGGCTCCTCAGAGTCAAGACACGACAGGAGGCTCACCGAGAACTCCTTCTAGAGATGATTGTGGTATGTGGGGTCCTGGGGGTATTGGTGGTGGAGCAGCAGCTGCTTTCCTCCTCAGCAGCTTTCAAACATCTGGAGGGCTTGCACATTGCATATCCTCCTGCCACAGTAGCAGAAATGGGTGGGGGTGGTCTTTGGCATGGACAGAAATGACTAGAATGAAAACCATTTGTACTGGACACTGCTATCAAATCTCATTGTGGTCTGTCTGTCTATGGGAGCCTGGACTCCCAAAGGAAGAGAATTGCCAGGATAGTCCTTTCGGTGCATTTTTCCAGGTAGCAGCAATAATGTCTTTCATATGGAGATGTCATTTCCACAAGGCAGTGCTTTCTCAGTTAGTTCAAGAATATATTCCTGATAGTGCAAACCTGCAGGCTGCCCAGAAAGCTTGTTCATTTAACTGTCAAATATACAGCTGAGGTAAGAAGTGCTTTCTCCATTTCCCCCTCCATTCCTAGGTGCACTCCAAGGGATTAAATGCATTTTGAAAAGCACTCATGCTCTGTGTGCAGCACTAGCCATCTCCTACCCTGACTGTAGCTGGAAAAGCTGAGATCCACTGCAGTGATTTTTGCTAACATTCCAGTGACCTGGCCATCCACAGGGACAGGGGAGTTTTGATAGCAAGCCCTTAATTCTTCATTCTGTAGACCCAGCTGCTCCACAGAGGCTGACATCATTTGACCACAAAATGTAACGCTAACCACCACGATTTTTGCCAAAATACAATTTGATAACTCAACACATTAAAATTTCTTTTGGAACCAGTGTCCACTATATACGCTATTATTCACCAGTGGCATGCATTCAATGTCTCTGTGCAATCATCCAGCAGTCTTTTTTTCTATGGATATATTTGCCAAGATGAAAAACAAGGAAAAATTTAAACCATTTTCAATGTGTTTCCAACTGTTGGACTACGTTTTCTGAACCACATTGTTGAGTTGTGATCTAAATTAGTGAATATTCTCCTGAGCAGCTGCTATTTAAACAGTTAGCCTCCATTTTCTTTTTTGATTACAATCTGTAAACCATTGAACATGAATGTTATCAGGTGGGGCTACACATGAGGACAATCTGGGTTCATTACAAAGCAGGTCACAAGGGAAGTTATTTCTTCCCCCATAGTCTGGAATGATTTTCTGGCCCTTTTTGGAATGAAAAGTTCTCTTTAAACAAAAAAAAGTCCATCTTTCCAAATACCTGCTGGTCTTGTTATTGCCAATTTGACAACTGTGACATATGAACATTTCACAGGAAATTTGGAGAGTTTTTGGGTTTGTATTTTTTTTCCCCTCAGGCAGCTCAGAGTCCTGAAAGAGCTGCTGATGAAATATTGAACAAGTGATGTTAACATCTACTTCCAGCAATATAACAGCTCAGCTATAAGTTTTAGTCAGAATAAAATCTTGATATGGAATACCTTTCCACTGGAAAATGTTCCAATGAATCTTTTTGAAACTGTGTTGAGAATACCAAAATTTGTCAAAGTTTTCCATCTAAATGTTTCTTTTCCCTTTGCAATAACTCTTTCTTTTCTATTTGATTGACCTGGTATTTTATGTTACAAAACATTTACAATATTTTTGAGTAGTCAAAACTTTTTCTCTCAACACAATATAGGATATTTTTCCCCTTTCACTTTTCTTTCCCAAAATATTTTGGAGCATTTAACATCATCCTTGCAGATCAGAACAAAGTAAAGTGAGTGTAACCAAGAAATGAGAGCATGTTCCCCTGTCTCCTCTGGAGCTGAGCCACACAAGGCCTGGATCAGTTACAGCTTTCTGCTGAAAAGCTTGGCTGCTCACCCCAGGCTGCAGGACTCAGGATCAGCTTTGGGCATTCTCTGGTTGAGGCTCCAGTGTCAAGGATTGCCTATCCCAGCAGGCTCCATCCTGCCTGGATTCTGCAACTCCAGTACTGTAAGAACCACTGAGTGTGTGGTCTTAGTAAACACACAGAAATTCCAAACTCTCTAGCAAGGTACCCTGAACAAACACTTTGTGCCTATAATACACTGATTCATAAAATAGAAGAGTTCAGACTTTATGGGATTGTTGTGTGGAGGATTGAGATTTTCTGCTTAAAACATTTCCTTTTCCTGATCTTGAGACACAGAGGATGATCTAAACAGTTATCTACTATGTAATTATTGATTATCTGTAACTGTTGGTTGAGGTGCAGGCTATTTCCAGACGAACAGAACAATTTTAACTACACTACAAGAAATCCAGTGATGGTTGCTAGAGCATGTAATTGAGGTTGTTACAGGTAAACAGCAGCAAGGGCTGGGTATTCAGCAGCTAAAGCCAGCTCCTACCCACGTTATTCCAGCACACACTAACGATCAGCCCCCTCCTAACCTGTTCTCAAAAGCTTTACCTCTTCAAAGAATGACAAAATGGATAGAGTTGGGATCCCCCTGCCACAGGCAGGGACTCATTCCACTAGACCAGGTTACATCCAGCCTGGCCTTGAGCATTGCCAGGGATAGAGAGTCCACAAACCCTCTGGGTAACTTGTTCCAAAACCTCACCACCCCTAGAGTAAAGAATTTCTTCCTAATATCTGCAAAGCTGCTCTCCTTCAGCTTAAGGCCCTTCTCCCTTGTCCTATCCCTGCGAGCCCTTGGAAAATGTCCTTCTCCCAAGTCTCGCACAGGCCCCTTTCAGGTGCAGGAAAGTGCCCCAAGGTTACCCAGAGCCTTCTCCAGGCTGAACAACCCCAGCTCTCTGAACTGTTTGCATAGGAGAGGAGCTCCAGCCCTGGGATCCACTCAGTTGCCTCCTCTGGACTTGTTCCAGCAGCTCAGCACCTTTCCTGTGCTGGGAAAGCAGGAATGCCCCCGGTGGGCTCTCGCAGGAGATGGGTGCACAGCTCAGCTGGCTGCAGTGCAGAAGGGTGCAGCAGAGGGCTGTAAAGCTCAGGATCTGGCTCAGATGGTGAGCATGCCCCTGCTGCTGTGTTTGTGTGTTTCCCCCAGCTGTGCAGCCATCTCTGCAGATGTTTGCCATTCCCAGCTCAGCAGGGCAGGCTGAGCTGCAGCACAGCAGGCAGGTGGGTGCTGTTGAAGTGACCATGGCAGGAAAAGGCAAATCCAGCAGGTCCTTTGGGTGGTTCAACACCCACCCTGCTCATCATGCACCTGCAGCAGCATGGATACAGCTCCACAGCCTTCTCAAGGGACATAAACCCAGTGAAGCTGTGCACAATCCTGCTCACCCACCATTTACACCTTTGGGATTTCATTGTAGCTAGGTGAAGCCATTCAACCAAAGAAACTTTTGATGTCAGGACACAACCAGATCTGAATGATGTACTGCCTTTGCTATCTATTTAACTCTACAATTTATTGCCTTTTAAAGCCATGCTAGATTATTTATGGAGAGGAAACTAATAAAAATACAGATATATAGCAGAGATTTTACAATGTTCTCTGGCAGGAAGCGGTGCAAAAGCAGAGAAGTCACTGCAGGAAAAATACAGCCTCTCTAAAAAAATCCAGCATTAAGAGAAATGCACTTTGTCATCATCACATGGCAAGGTCCTTCTAAACACCCTTGATTTTGGAATCTCTTAAATTTACACTCTCTGGCATCAATATCCTGATCCCACAGATCTGTCTGAACAAAGGTGACAAACGGTTACTTGATTAAACTGAAGAACTGACCAAGTCTAACTTGATCTGTGGTGAAATGGATTAGTAGAATTGCTGCTATATCAGCAGCAAAGCTGACTCAAGTTCACCAGTGTACAGCAATACATTTCAAAAGTTTAGCAAGAGAAACAGATACTCAGGAGTCCTTGGGGATCACTGAATTATTCAGTGTTGCCTTCTGAGTAAGGCTGATGCTGCACCACTTGGCTGCCTCTGTACCAAATCCAGTAACTGGGATTTGACTGGAGCATATGAAGGTGTCGCATCTTGATTTAAAGATTTCAAGAGAGGGAGAATTCACCCTCTCTCTTGGCAAGTTATCTCCCTGGCTTCATTTTCAATTTAAACTTAACCTCAGTTCAGCTTCCTGTTAGAGGGGGGTTTGTATGCATTCTCCAGCAATATTTAAAAGTTGGTTTAGTACCTGATAATAATTAAATCTGAATTAATATTTCTTTTAAGCAGGACAGCTGCATCTCTTTCAGTTTCCCATTGCAAGGCATTTTACAGCACCTCCATAATTTATAGGACTTTTTTTTTTCTGTGCACTCCCCAGATTTTACAGGTTTCTCAGCTGTGAGCAAGTTTCTCATGTATTGTGCTATTAAACAAATTAATCTTACAAACACAGCTTTGCTCCTGTCATCACTATAGAACTGCCATGTCCCACAGCAAGCTCATGTTCAGTTCTATTTCCATCAGGATCCTTAAATCCATTTCTGAAACTGCCTACCAGTTGGATGGTTCTTAATGCTCATGAGCTGTATTTCACTTATATTATACCTAGAAATCATTAGAAAGACTAGACATGGAAAATAGTTACAGTAACCCTTATTATTTCATGCCATATCAATGCAAACTGGCCTGGCAATATTTCCTGGCTTATGGCCATGTTGATTAGAATCAAGTTACTTGTTCATACTGCCTCAGCTGAGGCTGGTTTCACTCTGTGACACACAAACTGATCCCCTCTTGCCTTCCATATCTCCACACATACATTTGAACAGATTTTTGTGAAATAGCTTTAGTTTCACGTGCCCCCTTAGCCATATTTGCAGCCTCACGGCCCTCATGCCCTCTGTCACAGGCTGCCTCTCACATACTCTATTCTCCAGGCCTGCCAGGCTCTTTTACAACACTTATTTCAAGTCAGCTTTGGGCTCAGAAATGACACAGATAAAAATACTGAACTGCCTCAGCAGCAGTCAACACATCCATCCCAGCTTGGATGGTTCCAGCACTCAACATCTGTGCCAAAGGCAGCTACAGCACCAACTGACTCTGGCCAGCAGAGCACAGCCCTGGGGCTCAGCAAGGGCTGCAAAGGGCAACAAAGCTGACAGGGTATCACTTGACACAATCAACACCTTCAAATAATATTTTCTGAAACAAAAAGTAATGCCCAAAAAGCCAAACCTCACTTTGTACTGGGCACAATATTGTCTATTCCCTTTCCTGCTCTGCTGGTTGAATCCCATATCAAACTTTCTCCACATTTGCCCTCTGCTATCACAGCTGAGCCAGGGTTACTGAGGTCACCTCTTCTTGCCTCTCTCTGTGGTCACTCTCCTCTAGACTCTAAAGTTTGCTAATTGCTCAAAGAATTCTTAACAGTTAGCAAGAGAAGGCTGTGCACCTCACACAGCTCTTTTGGTAATCTGCTGCTGTTTAGGCGTGCTGGGGGTTATTTTTCATTCTTTATGGCTGCTGGTTTTCATCTTTCATGGCTATTTGTGAGGGCTGGGAAGTATTTCTGCATTCCCGTGACGCTTGATTACATCATCCCGAGTCTCTTTAAACACAAAAGAAAACCACTGAGTATTTCTGCTCTTCCTGAACCATTAAGACTTCCACCATCTTCTGCTAAGCAAGTGAGCCACGCTATTGCTAGAAATGATCTTATTGCTGTTACCCTTTAAAATGCCTTACTGTCCCTGGGCTGCAAGGTAGAGGTTTCTTGTGCTCCCTTTCAAGTCTTTCCCTTCTTTCTATGTCCACAGGCTCTAATTTACGTAATTGCTGCCTCCTTCCTCTTTCTTCTCCTCTTCCCCATTTATCTGATATATTTTTAATAGCTGCCTCTACTTCCTCACTGCATAAGGAGGTGCTGCTAACCAAAGATGTCCTTGCTCACGATGATGAAATTGTGGTTTTTAGTCATCTAGTAAAGTTTCCTAGAATAATTTCCAGTTTTCATTCACATTTTCCTGTCTAGATCTCACAATGTCTTTGTGAGCTTCTCTTCCCAAACACATCCATTCACAATTTTCTTGGCTGCTTTGTGAATTAAGCCATGGGGAGCATCATGCACAAGACCAGACAGAGAGACAGAAAACTGACTAAAAAGTAAATCTTGTGTCTTCCCTTAGACAAGGTAGAAGGTGGAAAGCTCTTCATTTAACATACTAACAAGAAAAATGAGATTATTTTCAATGTCTTTTCAGAATACGCTGGACTAAGGTTCAGGTCCTGTTCTCATTTAGTCTAATTAGAGTCATTACCAGGAATTACTAAGCTTTCACAGGCAGTCTCTTTTCTAGGAATTAACCAGCTCTACTCCATTTGAAAATCATTGGAAATATGTTTTAGGCATTATTACCAAAGAAAAGAGAGGCTACTGGGAAAAATGACATTAAAAATAGTCTAAAAAAATAATAAAAAAGAGTCTAAAAGTTTAAATATGCATTAAAACACCAAGTACTTACTTTCTCATTCCTATTAAACTTCCCAGAAGCTTGTGCTTTATTAACAGCAGTGCTAATTAAATGTGCTGTTAGTCCAGCTGTGCTGCACTTGGGAGTCCTGAGGGAAAACACGAAGGCATGGCATTAACTTCCCAGATTTTGAGGAGTACCTTGGTCAAAGATGGAAAACGGGTAGTGTCCCCCAAAAACTGAGAACAGATGAATGGAGTTGCCTCCTTCCTGTTCCATGCTGGCTTTGAGAATTATAAGGAAGCAAAGGATGAGTGTACGTGATGATGCAGGAGTTTACCAGAACTGAAAGTGCTAATGATTATGAAATTAGAGCCTTGATTACAACTGAGCACTGATTAAGCAAAAATGTGCTAGGAATATAAAGTTACTTCTTGGTTTCTTGGTAGAATTTTTTTTTTTTTGGAGGGCAAGTATGATAAATGATAATACATAACAAAAGAAGCATCCAGCTATGCATAAGCAGAAATTCTAAAGGTCTTTTCTGGTTTTGTTTTGTGGGTGGTGGGAATTTTTTGGTTTTTTTTCCCTTTTCCCCTCCTTGAATGAAGGTGTCTGCAATAGCATGAGGGAAGAGGAAGAAAGGAAGACTATTTTCCCAAAAGCTCTCTTCCTAATAAACATTATAGAAACTTTGCTCCAACATTACAGCTATTGACTTGATCTTAATGTGGCTATTTGTGGGGAAATAAAATAGTGCAGAAACCAGGTAAAAATGGCTAGTAGCCAGGAAAAATTAGAAACACAGCAGAAGGAATCAGGGGTTTGGGATATGCAGTAAACATGGATCTGTCAGGAGGAAGATGACAATTGTCAACCTCAGGAAAAGACTCCTTCATGCCAGGAGTGCTACTGTTACTTCAGGACACAGAACTGATGCAAGGGCTGAGGTTTGTGTTTCATGTATAATGCAACAGGAGAAGTAATTCCAGTGCAGAAATAAAAAAAGTTGATTGTTTTCCATCAACCCCAGCCTCTCTTCTTAGCTCATTTTCAAGTTTTAAATCTCTTTCCAGACTGAAATAACACCCACATAGTCCTATCCCCACTGGAGTTCAATTCAGTTATCTGGAAACATGATGATGAAATGATACTGCAACTATTTCTCAGTTATGGTGAAACCAAGAAAGTTTGATTTAAAAAAAAAGGTTTAACTGGGGCAGAGAATAGAACTAGCTACTAAATATTTTACTACAGAAAGAGATCTGGAACATACACAATTTGGTGCAGCAGATTTGGTTTTCTGTGCTATTGGCAATTCTTTTTTAAAAATTAGGTCACTTTTTCTAGGAAACCTTAGTAACTGGCATATGTGGAGATTATGCACTGCAGCTTGAAAGAAAAGTCTTTTTAACAGCAGCATCTCCCATCCTATGTCTATTGTTTTTCAGCAAACAACAGAAGATTTGTCAAATTGGAGTGGCTGGATTTAGTCTTGTATTTACACTTCTCTACAGCTGAATGCTAAATTAGAGTCATCATACTGTCATAATTCTCTAAGCTTAGCTGTTTGGTTGGTTTGTTTGTTTTTTTTACTCAGTGTTCCTTTACACATTCCTTCAAATTACAGGGAAATTTACCTTGAACATAACTATTTGACTTTTTCCTGGGAAAGACTGTCTTCTACTTCAGAAACACAAATCTAGAGATAGAGAGATGTAGAAATACCGATGCAAGGTCTATGTATTGGTCCTTATAAACCAGAAAAGCAGAGCAGATACTGTGGCTGACTGTAGGACATTTGCTTTCTACCCAGTCTAATACAGATTTCTCCTTCCTGAACCTTTGACATGCATCTCTAAAACACACCTTTAGGATCTCTAAGAGAAAGATAACTCTCTCTGATGGTGGTCCAACCTTGCAGTAGAGTGCTCAGGAAGCTTTTGGAGACTCCACCCATTTAACACCTCAGTGATATGACCCCAAGGAACCCCAGGTATCTCCACACTTGGCCGAGTTTTGAGCAGAGGGTTGGGCCTGATGACCTCCAAGGGTGCCTGTTTGCTTTAGCAGCAGCAATGAATCACATCTGCACCGGTCCCAGTGGCAGGTATAAAGTGGAGCTGGGCTCAGGCCCTCTGCATCCACTGCTGGTGGTGCCTGAAGTGACCCTGGGGCTTGCCAAGGTCAGCACTGACAGCACCAGTGCAGGGAGAGCTCATGTGGAAGGCAGGGCTGCTGAAAGCTTCAAATATGCATGCTGCTGCTCTGAGGGGAGCACTGCTCTTCCATGAGACTGGCCACAGAGGCAGCAGCCTCCCCTTGACAGAAATACTGCTCTTGAGTACGTGAAATAATCATGAGATGAATATGAATTGAAAGTGCACTTCCTCTTGACCTACTTCCCAGGCAGAGCAGCACAGCTTGATGCCCTCCTGTTCGGAGAGGTAAAATTATCTCTGCGTTCCCTGGGCTCCACACAAGCCTCTATTGTTTGGTACCAACCACATGGCTCATTATCGTGCCTACTAGGCAGTGTCTCATAATGATTTCCTTCCCTCTCCTGTCAACACCCAGCTGACTAACCCAACTGGTTTCTGGGCAGAGAAGCGGGCCTGTTTACCCCGTCAATAAATCCACCTATTTTCTGTTTGTACTCGGAGGGTAAACAGGCACAATGGCACTGCAAGCTGCCCTGGGAGGGCGCCTGGGTGTTCCAAGGTGCTCCAGGACTATAGGCATCAGATTCCTCCCCTGTTAGGGGAACACTTCCATCCTCGCAAGGCTGTGGGATGCACCTTTTTACGCCACCACAAAATCAGTGCCGTGTTCCATTAATGCCAGAGGAGTCTGGCTGGCTCCGAGCCTCTGTGGATAAATCCTGCAGCAGCCCAAGGGTTAGAGCAGGACAGTGGTGCCAATTCTGTGACAATCCTCTGGCATGAAGGATGCAAGCTCCAGAAATAGAAGTTTGACACATGGGCCTTCCTGTCTCTTCAGAGAGCCCTGTGGCTCTTACTCAGGTGTCTAAGTACAGAGGATGCTCCAGCACAGCTCTTGCTGGCATTTCAAAGCCATCAACTGTTCTGGCACTGCACGGTTCTTTCATAAAAAAAACTGCTTGAAAGGGGAGAAGCTGCTGGGATTTTCTGCCCTGGATATGCTTCCCAAAAATCAGTTCGTGTCTTTTCTTAGGTATTTATTGTAACTGGTGTCTGGCTATACCAAGTTCTAGTGGAAGCAGTAGAGAGCAAGGGGTCACTAAATGATTTTTTACTTAATCCATAACCTGAATAAACCACAGGGAGAGGAGTGATAGGATGGGGCATAAGATGCCAGAACAAAATCTCAGTTCTGATTTCCCAGGCAGAAGTCTGTAGGCCACAGCAAGGAAAACTTCTGCCAGGAAACAATCTGACCATGGGTTGTGTTTTTTTCACGTGTACATGACAGCAAAGATAATAGCTTTTTCTGCTAACTTCACCCAGGATGAATTGTGAATGAGGGTACATGAATCACCTGCCAAACCCTGCAGGGCGTCAGTGATAAGAGAATTCAAATTCAGAAGTGCAGGTGCCATAGCAGCAGCTGGAGTGGAGCTGACAGCACACCAGAGACAATGACCACTCCTGAATTCCTTTCTGGCCACGGCTGGAATGCTTCAGCTCACTTTCCACATTAAGATGTGACACATCTGAGTGATGTGAGCACTGTGACAGATCTGGATGTCCATCTGAGCTCTCCTGCCTTGTCAGCAGTGATAATCTCATTCTGTTTGGGCATCCATAGTTGCTGCTATGATCTCAAACATCACTAACTAATCTCACAACCACCAGGTGTGTCCAATAACCAAGTGCAGTTCTAGAGTTATCTTAGGGTGTGTGTGCATATGGTTTTGGGGGGATTTTTCCCCCCTCCAATGTGGTGATGTAACATTCTTCCTCCTGAAGACAATTCTGTTGTCAGCAAGGTTACTGAACAGGGAAACTCCTTGTTTGAGATTAATTCAAGGAAACTGATTCAAAGGCATTGTTTTGATTAGCAAAGCAAGCACAGCTTCAGCTGCACTGGGCTCTGATTCTCTTAATTTATTTTTACAGTCTAATTAAATTAATCTTAATTCATTAATTACACTAGAGAAGATTGCCTCGAATCCACACAAATGCTGCAAGTGTGCCAGATCCAAAGCCAATAGGAGTTATTAATCAGCACCCTAGGACAGCCAGCCACACCCCAGGGCTGCCCACTCAGCTCCACCTCCAGTGGATCTTCCCCCCACAGCTTCCAGCAGAACTCAGCTGGCCATGGAGTCACACATCAAACAGGTCCCTGCCTCAAAGGAACTGCAAAAGGCAAAGCTGCAGATGGCAAAGGGCCATGCCACAGCCATTTGCTTAAACGTTGCTTTGGCTTCCCCCATGCAAAGCACTTCCTGTGGCACCTCACAAATGTCAGCATAATGAAGCTTGGAGTTCATTCCATCCACCTCCTTTCCCAGTGACTAGTAAGGCCTCAGACAGTATAATTTTTCAGAGAGCAGTATTTTCCTGCACTGTTGCCTGGAACAGCTGCCTGAGCAAGGTGCTGTGGCTGACAGGTTCCCTCTGGTTATTCCAGAAGTTCCAGCCCTGTTAGGCTCATTAAAGGGATCAACTTTTAGCCCAATGTTCAGAGGAGAGACCAGTGTTCATTTTGAAGTGGGAGATTCATAAATCGGTTATTGCTTCCCTGAGTCTGGACTGCCCTCCACACTTCTGGAAGCACCAAACCCCATTCCCTGGCTCACTTAAATGCTCTAATATTGAGATGTGGTACCCTAAAAGCCTTTCTTCCTGTGCCCTGGGGCAGCAAGTGATGGTGTAGGTTCCTTTTCCTGCCAGGCTTGGGACAAGCAGACCTTCCACCATTTAAGGCTTTACAGGAACACTTCTTCCACAGCACAATTGCTCTAAATCATTGCTTTAAAAACTGAAACAGGAGAAGGAAGTTTATGCTTGCTTGCATTCCATATGTTATCAGCAAGTGAGGCTGCACAGAATTTAAGGCCAATTTTCTTTCTAAACAATTCTCTAATCTGATCTTTAATATTCCTTTTAAATAAAATTGTACAGCCACAGCATCAGCTGTATGAGAACTTGAGCCCAAAAATAAAACCTCTCCAAGCCCTACTGCAGTGACCTTCCAGCAGTGCAGGAAAGAAAAATTGAAGACTTCAGGGGGATAAAATTGACATTCAGGACAGGTAGTGGTACAGCAGGAGAGACAGTTTTAACTGAGGAGACGTTTTATGGGAAGAATGTGTGTCACGTGGTTTGTATCCAATATTCAAAAGCACACAATCTAGGGCTACAACAACCACTAAAAAACACATCACATTTAATAAGAGCCAGTTCTACATGCTTGACAGACTTCTGAAGCAGCTCTTTCTACAGTTCCCCTCCCAAGCTTTGTTGTAAACATTATTCAGTTACCTGCCAGTCACAACGTAGTCCAGGGTCTTGTGTATTATTTAAAATGCAATACAAAACCAAAATTAAAACAAAAGAAAAATTAATAGATAATTAATGGAAGAAAAATGAGAGAGAGAGCTTGCTCTACAGTTGCTGCATTTCTTTTGCTGTATGGATACTTCCAGCATTATCTTAAATGAGTTACATTACCATCTTTGAAGACCAAAGAATTGTGATTTCTGAACTCTTTGCCCTTAGACTTCAATCCCTGCTGTGCAGCTGCTCAGAGAAGTTTCCAAATTATTCAGTGCACTTCTGCAATATCTCCTAACCTAGAATGCATGTCTAGAAGGCATATAACCCTTTTTAGTCACATTATATCCAAATCCATAATCCACTGGAAAAAAATCCTTAGTATATTAGCAGAGGCACAGGATAACAAAGTATCTTAATGGTGATGCTTTCAGGGCCACACTTTTGGAGCATAATTTAATTTAGCATTATGAACTTCGGCTGAGATGGACAAAGATAAATGTTTTAATTGTTTAACTTGTGGAAGTCAGACAGGGAAGTCCCAGTACCATTTTTCCAAAGTGGGAGATATTACTGCCCACCAGCTGTTTCACTTCTGATCTCTGCCCAACAGTAATTCACAATTTATGTTTCAAGTACTCATCTACCAACGACCATTTTTATAACCCATTAAATCACTGCCCTGAACTTAGCATGCCTAACTCCTACAGCACCATCACACTGGACTGGAGGGGGGAAGGAAAAGCAAAAACAATCTCATCCTATGAATCCTTCTGTCAATATAGCAAGCTATAAACCCAAACAACAGAATGATCCCACCCTTGAAAGGACTCCAGGAAGACAATGCAAAGCCAAACTTAATATTTTTAATTACCAAGGAAAACCTTCCATTCTGTCATTCCATAACCACCTTAAACCTCCCCCATGAGCTTTACTGTACTGTATCCTAAGGCAGGGCCTTGGCCCAGCTTTCAAATTATGAAACCCTTACAAAGAAACACAGTGCTGGATCTGCTAATTTCAGATTTTCCCTCTGCATCCAGGGGTTTGAGTGCATGTTGTGTTGCATCTTTCCTTTGCTCTGAACATAAGGGCTCCCTTGGTGACCCAGTTAACAGTTAATATGCCTCATCCAACCATTTATCTAATTAAATAATTCCCACCCCTGCTTGCTTTTTTTAAAAAGCTTAATTGTCTATTCTCACATCAGTTTTACAAACTAGAAGCCTTTTTCTTTTTTCGTGTGTGCCTTTTGATGTGAGGTAATTCCATCTCAAAGGTTTGTCTGCTTCAAGTTTCTGTCTCATATGGCCAAAAAGACAGGTTCTGGCACAAAACCCCACCTGGATTTTCCTGTTGGTTCAGAGTCACATAACTTCAGTTAAGAGCAGCAAGACTGCAGAGAAACCTGAACACTTCCTGTGCACCATCATCCCCCAAACAATCTGTGTCCCCCCAAACAACAGACACTGAATGCACCAATGAAAGAGCAAAACTGGAAAGGCAGAGGCAGACTGGAGGATTTTTTTGGTTCCAACAGTGAGCCAGGACTCAGGGAGCTGCAGTCTGAAGGAAGGGAGGTAATGCTGCATCTGTCAGAAAAGTGGATCACATTCTGGGTTACTTCTGTTGCAGGCTGCCTGTGTGCTCTTGAGTGAGCCTGTGCCTGCTGTAACAGGGCACACATGCTGTGATGAGGTGTCTGGGTGCCACTTGGTTCTGAAAATAGAAGCATCCCCTCCTTGTGGGACATATCCCCTGCCTCTGCAAATGTGCTAACTCCTTCCTGACCTGAACTGCAGCAGCAATTCTTGCTGAGAGGTGAGAGGAGCAAAGAACCATGGTAGTGACCACTTTACCTGCTTACAGGCTCACAGGGACAAAAGCTCAACCTCAGCTGCTCAGAAGGGAACACCTGGAGGCCTCTGAGGCATTCCACAGAGTGATTTCCTTTGTTTTGTAACTCTGAGCCTGCAAAGGTTTCCCAGCAGCCTGGCAGACCCTTTCAGAGCCACCACTTACAGTTCAAGAGCTGCCTTGCATGGACGTTAGTCACCTTTTGAGAATGCCCGCGGAGGAGATGAGGCACCTCTCTGTGCCAGGTGTCCATGGCCCATGGTGTGTGTGGCACCAGAGAGACCAGAACCCCCGAGCCCCACTGCTCATGGGTGCAGTGCCATCAGCTCTGCCAAAACCCTCAGCCATGTTCTTCCCTCTTCCCACCTGGATTCACACAGCTTCCTTTCTGTGGAGAGCCCTTAAAGGGGGGCCAGGGGCATGGAAAGTTCAAATTGTGCAGATGAACCTGAGCTCAGGTGCCCTGAATGAGGGAAATGCTGCAAGATGTAAACCACCCTGGGAAAGAGAAAATCATCTACCTGATTTCATCAGCTGCAGGGGCTTCCCTGCAGGATGAATTCCCAGGTGGATCATGTTCAGAACACAGGAACACACTGCACTTCTACAGGAGCTCCCACCCATCTCTCTGTCCCTCTACACATCCCTCACATGAGGATTTGTGTTAATTCACAGACAGGGAAAACTAAAATCCAGGGAGAGCAACTGGGATGCCCTGAGCCGCGTGGCAAATGACAAATTAACCTTGGGCTACCTCACATGAAAAGCAACTTCAGGCCAGGGCTGGAGCAGTTCTAAATACAGAGTTACAGGTCACAGGGGAGCATTGCTATATGCCTGTGGCCCATTCTAAGATTTCTCTCTTCCCCTCCTCAAACATCTGCTGCAAAGCAGAGTCAGAGGGGAACTGGACTCTGGTCTGATCCAGTAGAGCTGTTACCATGTTCTCTCAGTTTTAGACATCAACCTGACCCCTCAGCATTGGTTACAAACATGCTTAGACTTGGAAGGAGTTCAGTTTTATGACCTTGCTTTATGAATGTTTTGTATTAAAATGATTTATATGAACACATTTGCTCTTTGGATCTGGCAGCAGCCTGCAATCAGACCCAGCTTTTCTTAATATTTTGGGCCATAAGCCATCCAGCTTGGGGATTTATTCATCTTAACGTGTTTAGCTTCGTAAGCACAATGCAGTAGTTACTGTTGTGCCTCCCGGCTGCTCTTCCATTTTTTATAAACTCATTTTCTCTGCTAACCTACTTTGAATTTTTTCTTCTAAAGCTGTTTTTAGTCTGCCCCTGCCCCTTTTCTTTTTACTCTTCCCCTGCCCTCTTTTCTTTTTCCCTCCCCCAAAACACTGGGATAAAACACTAGTGACTTGAATAGGCTGTGGCTTCTATATCCTGACTTTGGAAATAATTGTCCCCACTAATCCTTTTGAGTGCACTCCCAATCCCATATATTCAAAGAGCTGTCCCCCCACACACATCCACACCCGATTGCTTCTGTTCAGCAATCAGAGATGATGCATCAGCACATTGTAGCTGATGGTGCCAAGCAGTTCTTGAGCCCCAAACTCAAACTGCTCCTGATCCATGGATGGGGGCTCCTCCAGCACTGCCACCACCCTTCCCACCTTGTCCTCATCCCAGCTACCTGGAAAAGAAAAATCATCTTGTATTCCAGCTCAGCCCTGCAGCCTGCCAGTCAGTTCCTGGATCCCTTCAATTCAGTATCATAAATATACTTAACAAGGGAGTTTAATATAGATTTGGTGAGACAGTTATTTGAGTGATACATAATTTATGCTGCCCCGTAGCATAGGAAGCCTTGAGTGGCGTCAGAGTGAACAGATTCGAGCAACTTGCCAGACAGCAGCACAGAGTGCCAGAGGGGACAGCAGTGGGGGGAACAAGGAGACAGCAGCCCAGGAAGGAGTGCAGGGAGCAGGAGAGCTCCATGGCAGGAAAAAGCGTGAAAGACACACAAGGTAAAAGGCACGGGGCGAGAAAGGGACGGAAAAGGAGAGAATCAAGGAAAGGAGGAGGAGCTGAACTAAAGATGCAGACGGACAGGGAGGGTGTGCGGGATGAATAAGAGATGAGGAGAGCACGGAAGGGCAGAGATGAAGAGCAGAGCAGGCACACTCGATGCGACAGGCAGGTCCCTGCAGCTGCGGGAGCCGCAGGCGGGCAGCGGAGCCGGGGCCAGCCGCAGGGCAAAGGAGAGAGAGCCCGGGGCTGCGCTGCCCCCAGACTCACCCCTCTGCCCTGCCAGCCCCTGCCAGGGCTGCCCATCGCCCCTCACGGCACTGCCAGCCCCTGCCAGGGCTGCGTTTGCTGCCAGCATCCTGCTCTGGCGGCTCATTCCCGGAGCTGCAGTGAGAGCAGAGCGCGGCAGTCACCCTCCTTCCAGCCGGGGAGATGGGACAGGCTCTGCTGGCAGCCTCACCCTCCAGTGGCAGAGCTGCCCTCCTCCGGCACCCCTTGGCTCAGGGATCAGGGTCCTAAACGTGCACTGTGGTGCCATCTCTGCCCAAGGGCCCTCAGCAGGTTTCCCCGCAGGTGTGAGAGGAAACACGGGGGGCAGACCAAGCAAATGGAGAGATCAAGCTTGGTGGACCACAGAACACGAACAGGGCTTGTCCAGCCCACAGAATCCGTGCCTGCCACTTCTGAAGAGGCACTGGCTCCCAGCTGCTGGGAGTCACTTTTTGGGTGGAGAGCTCACATCCAAACACTGTCAGTGGGTTCTCTGTTAAACTCAGCAGTGACCTGTCACAGAAGTGTAAGGATGCCTCAGGGACAGATCTCCATCAGGACCAGTCTGATACATGGGGAGAGATACTAGGAAAGCACCTCTGATTTGTTTTCTGGGATTTCTGCAATATGAACTGAAGGCAACACAACACTTGGCTCTGAACAGGACCCCTGGTGAGCAGAACAGATGGCTGTATTAAAAGGAAAAATCCCTAAGCACAACCAGAGCAGCCAAGAGCCTCCACAGAGGCTGAGCAGGGGGCACTGACCCTGAACACTCAGTTTTCCCTCCACCTGCAGTATCCACCACGAGGTTTTACCATTACTCCTGTTTATGGAAAGCTGCCAGGACACTTGCTGTTGTGCCAAACTGGAGAAAAACAGCCTTTGCCTCAGCAAGTTCACCATATAGTTATCATTGGCCAAAGTGCTCCTTGGGTGTCCCTTCTCTTGCACACAGACCTGCTTCCTCACCCATGAGCTGACACTCAGCAAGGGAATCCCAACCCATCAGGTGAGCAGGGCTCTGGTCATCATTGCTCTCTGTGCCTGGGCAGGGAGGCTAAAAAGGATAAAATTTGCTCCCTTCATCACAGGTGAAGTGGTCAGGAGCTGCAGGGAGCGAGTTTCCCTGGTAAAGGAGAGAACTGTGCCCTTGGAAGCAGCAGCACTGATTGAGGGCCGGGCTTTAACCCCTCTGCTTTCTGCCCACAGAGAGGGGCTGTGCTCCTCTGCTGCCCTGCAGGATGGTGCTGACTGTCCCTGTGTTTTCACCTCCACCAGCCAATGCTTACAAAGTATTTCTGAAGCTGCTGACTGCCCAATGCTGGGGAAACATCCCTGGGTTTTCCCTGTGCCTGATGCTGTGTGTGGCTGTTCAGGGCTGGGATCCCCGTGGTGCTGTCCCTGCACTCACCCCTCTGAGCCCTGGCCTACATTTGTGTCTGTTTTCTTTGGCATTCCCCAGCATTTCCTTTGGAAGGAATGGCCAGCGATACAGCTCCTGCTCAGATAGAGTGCTCCCATAAAAATGATCATTCTCATTCTTGGGAGCCTCATGCTGTCCCACTGCCTCTTTCAGGCTGTTCTCCCCTGGGGACAGGGTCACAAAACCCACAAACTACACAGAGATTTGCAACTAGATCTGCTCTCTAATTCTTTTTCAGTCATGGCACCAGCATCCCAAGCAAATCCATCCTCCAGCGTTAATCCAAGTGCCAGGTCTCTGAAAACTCCTGACTTGTTTAAGCCTCTCCTTATTTGAGACTTCAGGCTTCCACTCTCACCTGCTGGACTAAACAGAACACTGAGGGCCAAATCCATAAAACCCTGGATCTCTGGAGCTTCTCCTTGCATCACAAGCAGCCACGTGCCTTGAGCTGGAGTGTGTCAAGAGAAGGGCCATGAAACTGGTGAAGGGACTAGAGCACAGATCTGATGAGGAGTGGCTGAGGGAGCTGGGGGTGTTCAGCCTGGAGAGGAGGAGGCTCAGGAGGGACCTCAACCTTTCTACAACTGCCTGAGAGGAGGCTGCAGCCAGGTGGGGGTTTGGGGGCTGCCCAGCACAAATCTTAAGCGACCCAGATTCTAATCCAGTGGCCATCATCCATTACTCTTTTGGAGATCCTTCTAGATCTGACAGAACTCTGAATCTGGAGTCACACCTTTTCCATTGGGAAGGTTTCCCAGTTACCCCACACAGGAGAGCAGCACCCACCTGTGTTTTCATGTCCCCAGTGGGAACATGCCATCGCCCTCATCCATATGAGAACAGTCCATGTCAAAGCTGTCTGTTTTCACTGCCTGATCTGGGACACAGAGCTCAGGACATTGCAGCTCTGCCCCATTTCACACTGCAGGTAAAGGAACATGAGGGCAGCTCAGAAGAAGGATGTGTTTTCATTCAACAAGAGCTCCTGACGTGCTGTATTTTTCTCCATGTAGGCAGCCAGAAGCTGTCTCAGCCTCCTGGTACCAGTCACTCATTTCACAGCAGCTCTGCCCTGTTTGTGCAGTGCCCTTGTTCTCACACCCTTAACTCATCATTGCACAGAGATAAACCATCAATGCTCAGCCTTGTCATGCTGCAAGGAGGGGGCTGGTTCTCCAGGAATCAGGAAAACAGCAGATGAGAGGGAGCAAATCACCAACCCTGCACCATTTGGTATTGGTTCCTCTCTGCTTCACAGGACCACATGTTTTTAAACCATCTAAGGGGGAGAAATCCCTCAATATAGGTTTTTAAAATGCCTCCACAGAACATGACCTTTTGCTGGCTTCCTTTCCTCTAGATGCCTCTATTCTGCCCTGACACCATGCTGTGATGTTTCAGTCTCAAACACCTACACACAGCCTTGGAGTTTTATCAGTTTTTTAGACTTCCACTTTCACCTCCTCCCAGTATCTTTTACCTTCTACCTTCCACAGCAAGAAACAGAGGCTTTGCAAAGGAGCCTGTAACCACAGCAATGCCACTCTCAGAAACTGTAAGAATTAAATGGTTTAAGCTCTCATATTAAAAAAAAAACCAAAAGAACCCAAGCAAACCAAAATCCCTTTTCTAACCCAAGCAAGCCCGTTGTTAGGGACCACAGTTCACCAATAACTCAGAACAGACACAGCCTTTCCTGCTCACTTTGTCACAGCAGGGTGACCACCAGACTGGGGCCAAACCCCCTTCCAAAATCCAGCCCAATTTCAGCAGCAGACACAGCCCACACACACTGCTTCCCCAGGATCCCTGGTTTTGTTTGTGCTCTCCCAAATCAAAGAGAGCCACTCTTGCCCAGGGTTGCTCAAAGAGACCCAAGGTCACAACAGCACATGAACCATAACCCTTCCCTAGTGACCCGCATAGAGCACGAAGGAAAAATTACATTTTCTGCTTTATCTAGTACAAAAGAAGCAAAACAAAACTCACCATTGAACACAGGCCCATCCAGTGTGCACCCCAAAACATCTCCCTTCTTGTCCTGAGCAGAAGAAGCAGACCAGCTCTTACCCTGGTTTTAAAGGGTAATTCATCAGGCAGCACTGAGGGCAAGGCTGCTGATCTTACTGCAGCTGACAGGAGACTGATTGCTCACAGCTGAAGCCACTCTGCTACATGGAAGTGTTGTTTTTCTTCCTTTTTAAGAAAGAAGAGCACCGTTTATTGCAGATACATCTAAATATCTCCTAACTGTTGCCTTTGCTGATGGTTTATTACCAGCTTGTGATGCTCTGTGGGAATGGAAAACTATAATCCACCTTTTTTTGGTTGTTATTGGGTTTTTTTAATCAGTTGGGTCAAGAGAGCAACAGGTGAACTCACTTAACAATGGCTGGCTAAAAGCAGCCAAATTACCTACACCTTGCAATTAGGTTAAGGGCAACCAGCTGATCTGGCTTTTGTAACCAGCTGCATCTTTCCACTGCCAAAAAAACCCTGTCTGAATGATTAATTAATATTAGGTGTGACGGATCCCACCCCTTGTCTTGTTGCATTCCAGTGCCTGATGTTTTAAACAAACGCTGTCCCTGGTTTCAGAAACAAACCCGTGGACTATTTCACCTGCTGTAGCATCTTGTGTAAGACAGAAGCCAGCAAAAGCTGTTCAGAGAAGGTACAAAGCCCAGGCACTGCCAGTCACAGAATCATAGGATGGTTTATGTTGGAAAAGACCTTTAAGATCATCAAGTGCAGTCACTAATCTAATACTGCCAAGGCCACCACTCATCCATGTCTCTGAGTGCCACATCTGCTTGTCTTTTGAATTCCTCCAGGGATGGTGACTCAACCATTTCCCTGGGCAGCCTGTCCCAGTGTCTGACAAGCCTTTTGTTGAAGAGAGATTTTTTCCTAATATCCAGTCTAAAACCTCCCCATTTGGCAGTTTGAGGCCAGTTCATCTCGTTACTCTTGCTTCTTAATTGGGAGAAGAGCCTGCCCCCCACCTGGCTCCAGGCTCCTTGCAGCTAGTGTAGAGAGCAACAATCCCTGCTGAGCCTCCTCTTCTGCAGCTCCCTGAGCTGCCCCTCACAGCAGTGACTCTGCAGACCCCTCACCAGCTCCACTGCCCTGCTCTGGACTTGCTCCAGCACCTCAGTGTCCTTTTTAGAGTGTGAAGAGACAAAACCTGAACCCAGGATTTGAGGTGCAGCCTCACCAGTGCCCAGTACAGGGGGACAATCCCTGCCCTGCTCCTGCTGCCCTCCCCATTCCTGATCCAGGCCAGGTGCCATTGCCGTCTTGGCCACCTGGGCACACTGCTGGCTCCTGTCCAGCCAGCATCTCCAGGTCCTTTTCCACCAAGCAGCCATCCAGCCTCTCTTCCCCAAGTGTGTAGTGCTTCAAGGACCTGTTGTGACCCGGGTGGCCCCAGTCCTTTGATCCAGCCCCTGCAGACCCCTCTGCAGAGCCCTTCTACCCCCCAGCAGCACTCCCACCCAGCCTGGTGCTGCCTGCAGTCTGAGGGTGCACTCCATCCTCTCATCCAGATCATTGGTAGTGATAGTAAACACAACACCCAACCCTAAGAGAAGATCTGTCCCTAATCCCCTGTGTGTTTGATTTTTGTCTGTGTCCTGAAGGAAGAGAATTTAATATTCCTTGCAAAATCCCTGGCTTTTGGATAATCTACATTATTGTAACTCTGAACAAGCTTGTTTTCCACAAAAATACCCATTATTTTTTTTACCTTGCCGAACTCTTGATCACAGCAAGCATCTTGTGCCTATTAATATCACGAGGCAACTGTGAGGGGGAACTGGGCACTCCCAACACGTTTAAAACATGCAACTTTGACCCTTTCTCGATAAACCCTGGGGAGCAGCCAGCCTCCCACTGAACAGAGATGTGTGTGCTGGTTCAGCAATGCCTGTGGCTCCTCCTGTCTCCCCAGGGCATGGCTCCTCACCTGCGGGTCAGCGGGCCCATGAACATCAACCACTACGCCACCAAGAAGAGCGTGGCCGAGAGCATGCTGGACGTGGCACTCTTCATGGCCAATGTCACCCAGCTCAAGGCTGTGCTGGAGCAGGGCACCTCCTTCCAGTACTACGCCACCCTCATCGTGCTCATCAGCATCTCCCTCTTCTTCCAGGTGCTGATTGGGATTCTCCTCATCATCACCGGTAAGGCAGTGCCGAGGCGTGTGCAGCTCTTGCAGACACTACATTTTAGCTGTATTTTATATCTTACCTTGTCTGGGACCTAACAGAACCATTTAGGCAGAGGTGTTCCCCATATTAACCTCACATTTAACCAATCCCATTCTTTCTGGTGACCAACAGGCAGTACATTAATACCAGCGTTGGTTTCTTGGTGCTTGCCCAGTGCTCCACCTGATACAGGAGCTGCTGTATTTCAGTCTCCAACAGATTCCCAGCACTAAAAACCTGCAAAATGCTGCGTTTCCCTGCATATCCTACATGGGGTTTTGGGGGGGAACAGAGGACTGGAGGCTTTGGGAAATCTGATGTGTTCCTCCCCCTGTCACACACATCACAGCTTTTCCTGGTGGCAGCTGGGATGGCTGGAGCCAGCTGGGAGGAGGAAGGGGACAAGGGCCCACACCATGGCTGCTGTTTGCATGGCTCATTGGCCAGAGAGCCCTGGCCACCAGGGTACTGCTGTGTCTGAAAGGATCAGTGTCCAGCAGCCAGGAATGACCCATTCATGTGCCTAGGGCTGACAGCTGTGTCACCACACAGGTGACATCTGGGTGTCAGAGAGGAACTGACACCTCCCAGTGCAAGCAGAGCATTGCTGCCCTTGTCCCCTGTGTCCCACAGCCTGCCCTCACCATGTCCCATGGCAGTGTTGGGGGGCCATGGCCTGTGTCCGGCTATGAGCAGCAGTAACTTGCCCATTTAGGGTTGACCCATTGCAGGGCCCATGGCAAAACAAAGAATTTTGCCAAGAAACCCAAACGAGATTTTCTCTGCTCCATCCTTTTGTGTCACCCCAGAGCAAGCTGTGGCTCCTGCAGCATTGCTGTGACTGCTCCCTCTGCTCTGTGGCCTCAGCTCTCAGGGGCACCATGAACATTTCCCAGGCAGGGGAGGCTGGCAGGAGCTGGGGAGCCAGCCTGCAAACCCCCCTCAGTTTTTGCTTTGTGTTGTGCAGCTCGTTTGAACCTGAATGATATTGCAAAGCAACCCCGCCTGAATATACTCAACAACACTGCCACAGCTCTCATCTTCATCACAGTCATCCTCAACATCTTCATCACAGCCTTCGGGGTGCAGAAGACTGGCCTCTACCCTACCAGGAATTTTGGACCTTACTAATTCATGGGGCAGTGGGCTCAGGTAAGAAAGGGTGAGTCCCCATCACTGCCAGCCCCTGGGAGGGCTCTCATTCTCCAAATCACTGCAAGGGGGGCGAAGCTGCACTAATTACCAAAGCCCTGCCAGAGGCACGTTGCTGTTCCACAGAAACCTGTGGCCATTGAACAAATTCCCTCAGAGGAGGAGGAGTTCTCCTCACTTGGTCTCTAAAGCAAGAACACCAAACATCCCAGTTGGGATTTCTCAGCACCAAGTGGTCTTTGGAAGGCTGCAGAGCTCATGTTAGATATGAATATTGTTGTGGATGGGAGCTAAAGTTGGGGAAGAAAACTGGGTGTGTTCTGGGAGGAATCCCAAGAGAGCAGCACCGTCTGAGCAGAAGAAAAGGAAGGTGCTGGGCAGGGCAGGGGGGGAAAAGCTCTTTACAACAGCCACTGTAGTGTGGCAGGGACTGCTTTAAGCACCTGATGCTCATTTTCCAGGGAGCCCTGTAAATAAGAGTCCATCCAAATACTTGGGTTCCCATGTCACCTCAGTGAGGGAATGACGTGTTCTTAAACCAAAAGCACTTTAGCACAAGAAGCAACATTCACATTTCTTGTTTACATGCCCTGCAAAATGTAAAGAGAGTTTAAATGCAGCGTACCAGGGCAGCAGGCAACAGGAAAGCTCAACAGACACAGGCTGTGGTGAGGGTGGATGCAAAGGCCAAAAGCCTCTGTAAAACATTGCTGGTTTGGGGTACAGAGAGGGGCAAGGGCTGAGGAGCAGCGCTCCAGATGTGCAGGGGCAGCTGTGGTGCCAGCAGTGGCTGTGCCTGCTCCTCTCTGGCCATGCACACAGGTGAGGTGACCTTACCAGTGTTTCTTGTCCTCCTGCAGGGTCTGAGCAGTGCAGCTCTCCTCCACATCGCCACTGACCAGCAGGAGCCCCTCGAGTCCACAAAACTGGGTTTAACTTCAGAACTCTGTGTGTGTCACAGCACACCGGCCCCTAATGTAGTGCTTTTGCAGTTCTGAGGGGTGGGAACATTGCCTCTCCAAGCTAGAGCAAACTCTGCAAGAGAACACTGCAGGAACAGCAGCAGGAATACATTTTAAAAGTGCAGTTCTGAAAATCTCTTTTCTTATTTTAGCTGCCTGCTTCACATATTCAATATTGGCAATATTCAATATTGCCTGCTTCACATATTCAAATATTCATTTGGTAGAGAAGACTGATTTACTTTGTAGGCTAAATAAATAAGTCCAGCTTTTTTTGTCTCAAACATAAGTTGATGCCCTTAAAGCAATTCTATCTAAGTTTACCTCCCAAATGCTGGAATGGATTTCTCAAACTAAAAAATAACTTTTCCTAGGATAGAACGGTGTGTGCACATGAGGATAACTAGAAGCAGTTCAAATGTTTTCCTAGTTGTTTAAAAATAAATGTGACATTGTTTTAAGAAAACAATCAGATACTTCCAGCACTGGAATATTAACAAGGACAGAAAATAGTTATTATGGTCTGATGTCAGCATCAAGGACCTGTCAGGAATGATGTCAGAATAACCTGACAATACTTAGTAGAAAATGAAGAAACATTATACATGAGGACACAGCCTAGGCTTATTGCCACAATGAAAAATTACAGCTGAATAGCTTATTACTTTATTAAAAAATCACCATTATGATTTATTCTTATCACTAATATAAGTGTTTTTAAATGTATTTAGTTTATAATGACAGCTCTGGTAATTCTCTTGTATTAGAACGATTTGTTTCCTTGAAAAAAAATCCTTTGAATTAATGAGCTTCAAGATTTTAATAAAAATGTTTTCAATCCCAAATTTTTTAACTCTGTAGTCATGCTAAAAAATGGTATTTTAATAGCCTCATGTAAGCCTATTTAAATAATTACATGCTCTTTTGATTATTAAATGATTTTTCCACTGTACTGCAGAATCAGAGTTTAATATGGACTTCTCATTTTGTATATCTTTGCCACCCCTGAGAGAGAAATGCCATGAAAACATCCTCATCAGTCTTCTGGAGCTACTGGGAGTGTCTGATGCTTAGAAACAGATACAGAGATTTCATTTGTATTCTGTGTTTGACTTTACAAACCCAAATTTGTGTCAGTCCCACGTGGTGCTGTTTCTGAGAGGCTGTGAATGATTTTACCCACAAAGGAGGTGGGTGAGGTGAACTTTGAGCTGAAGCAAAGTTGCATTAAAAGGGTAGGGTGGAAAATACCAGTTCTGTATTTACCAGAACCTGAAGTGGCAAAGCTGAGCACAGCCTGAGTTCTGTCTGGTGAAGCAGGCAGAGACTTGTCCTCCACTTTGGTCTGGGGTGACTCTGAGTTTGCTGCTGAACTTGGTCCTCAGCCTTTGCTCTGCCTGGCAGCAGAGTTGTGTAGATGTTTCTGGGAAGCTGTTATCCCACCTCCTCCAGAAAAATGCTTCACTCCAGAGGCAGCAGGATGAGCTGTAGGCACAGCAGAACCACAAGCCAAGGGCTGCCAGCCACTGCTGGCTGGCTGGGTTCATGGAAGGTGAAAAATTACCTCTCCTTTGTGCAGACCCCAAACCCTGGGACTCACTGCTTCATGGAGCAAGAGGCAAAGCAATTAGCATTGATGACTGAATTGTGAAGAGAGGGCAAAACAGAAAAGATTCGGCTGGGAAAGAAGCAGAGAGGGCAATTTCATTACCAGATCTTAACTTCATCATTGTTTCAGAGAGCTACTGGATGGGGTATGGCAGCATGTGAGGCCTGCACGAGCAGAGAGGGCTTCCTGCCACTCATCCCAGGCAAGCAAAGACTGGCAGCACACTGGAATAATTTCCTTCCATCTCCTTTAACATTAATAATTTCTTGTTATAGTGAAATCACACTCATTAGCAACCTTGGCTGCCTTTTCCCCCTTTGTGTGTGACTCCCACTGCTGCCAAGCGTTTGGTACTCAAAGAAGGCACAGGTGAAGTGTAAATGGGCCCAAATTGAACCCAAACAGGAGCTGCTGTGGAAGAGCTGACCTCCCATTAGCGTGGGCTGTGCCAAGCACTGAGCTCAGGTCTAGGCTCCCACCTGAGGTCTTCTCCAGGAGCTGTCCTCTGCTTGCCAGGAGCACCACTGTGCTCTCCACATCCTCTCATCTTTGCTGAAATGTGTATTTGTCCACTGTCTCCACCTTGTTTCACATGGCAAACCCACGTAGACAGGAGCAGAGCTGTTTTGTTGCCATCCCATTTCCCACAGATGTAGAGGGGAGTGAGGCAGGGCTCACTGCTGGCTAACCTTGCCCCTGCATCTCCCAGCCCTCCCTGGCTTGGGCAGAGAGATCTCTCTGGTGCTGCCTTCAGCTGCTTTCAGCTGATGAGGACAGAGGAGCACACCTGGGTTCTAATCCCTGCTGCACAGTGATGTGGGTGCAAGTTAACACACAGAAGACAGCTCTTGTAGGAAGACAATGTATTTATAAAACACAAAGGAGAACCTGTGTATCCCCCAGCTCCAACAGAGAGGTGGCCCAGGAGTTGTCTGGAAGGCACAGAGCCACTTTAAGGCAGGTAACTCAAAGGTACAACTCAGATTTTCAACACAAGGCATCTGTATCTAAAAAACAATCAACTTCAGACATTTGTAGGACATAAGGAGAGATGTTCATACCGGGCAAACATGAAGACAATGATGAAACAAATAATAATTTTCACACAATACACTGCTCAGATTAAAAGCCAGCCCTTCTTCATTCCCTTGCTGGCCTGCAAAGCAAGCCTGAGCACCACACTTCAGTCCTGAAGATGCAGTCACATCTGCAGGCAGAGCCCCCTTGCCCTGCCCCTCACACTTGGTGGCCTGGACTCCCCAGCCTGGTCACATCCTCTTCTGGAGAAGGTCTCTTCTGCAGCATTGTCCATCATCTCCCCAGCCACAGAGCTTCCAGAGCAGCTTGCTCCTGGCCCGATGCAAGGAAAATCCTGTGCACCTGACTTCCTCCAGCTGTCCAGGCAGGACACAGCCAGGATGCACATAAAGGCCACAAACTCCAGCACAGCTTCCCAAAAAGATCCTGGTGACAGCAATGTGACCAGCTGCTGAGGGGAGTCAGCTTCCTGGCCATGCTCCTTCACTGCATGGCTGAGGGATCTGCTCCTGCTGGGCTTCCTGCTCTCCCCCTCTCTGTGACTCTGTCCAAGCAAAGCCCAGCACGGCTCCTGCAAGGTTTGCTGCTGGCCAGTAAACTGGGGAGTGTGGAGCCCCTTCTCTCACACCTGTACCCTGCAGTGAAGTCTCTGAGCACATGGGCTGAAGAGAGTTTTTGTCCCTATGGGCTCTCCAAGCTCCTCCATGGAGCTGCCAGCTTGTGCCAATTAGTATTAATCACCTTTACTACTGCAATGCTGGGACACCAACTGAGAATCCCCACTGAGAGGGAAGAACATTTGAGATGGCAGCTTTGGCCATCAGGAAACTGGACTGAAAACCAGTAACTCCTTCCATCTCCACCAAGGAGTCCTCACGAGGTAGTTCTGCTCACCACTAGCCTGGGTTACAAGGTATGAAGGAAAGGGTACGGTCACAGCTGAAAAATGGGGGCAAACCCCTCAAATTCTGCTGGCAGTGCTGCTCTGAGGGCTGCACCCTGCTGTCCAGTCCATTCTTTAAAGCTGGCTGTCCTCTGTGATGGGGTTGGACTCCTGTCATTTATGCCAAGTGAGTTACCATCTGGATGGACCTAATCCAGTGTCTGCAGATGGACGGCTGCTAACAGTAGGTGCTGCAGACCACATCCACAGCCAGATGTGGAAGCACATCTGTACAGATAACTCCTCCTCCCTGAGCTGGACTCATGGGCTGCCAGGGGACCCAGCAGCTCTCCACCTGCAGAGCAGGCCCTGCAGCGGGGCCCAGCCAGCTGCTCCTGCCAACACCTGGCCCTGTCCCTGCTGCCAGCCTCTCCCCATTCCACAGGCACTGCGTGCCACAGCCAGCCTGGACAGGCTGTGCAGGCACACTCCTGCAGCCTGGAGAGCAGCTCACCTGCACACCCGTGCAGTTCTGCTGTGTCTGAGGGAAGCACAGGCTCTGACTTGCACCCAGAGCACGACTGACACTGCACATTCCAGGCAGAAACAGAGCTGATTGCAGCATTGCATCACAGGGCTCTGCTCTCCCAAACTCCTGTAATACTTTAAAAAAAAAAAAAATTCAAAAGAAGTGTTGACTGTTATCTACCTCTTCCCTCTCAATTAAGTCATGACTTAATTTCTTAGTATCTGCATGGCCAAAGTATTTGCCCTCAACAGGAAGCACACTCTGGCTTGGGCAGCTGGCTAAAGCTGCCTCTGCTGGGATATTCAGTGTCTCCACTCTGGCAAAGGCTCCACGGATTCAGAGACACAACCGTCTCTCCTGTCTACCTCTCACCACAGCTGCCCACTGCACAGCAGAACTTGCTGCTATCTGGTTGACCTTTTCTAAGTCCATCAGTCACAAACCCCAGACTGATGCAAACAGATGATTTGACACGATTTCTATCTCACGTGCCACAACTTGCATGTTCAGTCTTCTCCTGCAATAGCAGAACTTGATGGACTTGTCAAGCATCACAGACCCAGTAATAAATGAATGCCTGTTCTGAATTGGCATCTGCTGCATCAGCAAAGAGCTAAAAGACCTAGTACCAGTCAGCTTTGCTTGTGTTCTGCATACATCCACTACTCCTTCCCAGGAACTCCCCACAGAACTGGGCACCACGAGCAGTATCCTATGTCACACTCTCCCCTCAAGCTGGAGACCTTCTCAGCCTGGTATGGGGACACTGAAGCTCCAATGTAAAGCAGTGAGTCAGCTGGGATTTCTGGGTTTATATAGTCTTCTACAACGGTGTCAGGGTAAAAAACATCTTGCTATGGGATGACACTGCCCTGTAGCAGCAGGCCAGCTGTGGGCTCTCTCCACAGTTCTTGCATCAATGACAGCATGGGTTTGCCCATCCTTTTGTTCACTCTTCTGTCCTCACTGTTGGTTCCACCCAGTGCATGTGCCAAGGCCTGAGGGCACCTCCTCCATGCCAGGCCAGAGCTCCCAGGGCTGTTCCAGAGATGAGGCACCAAAAGCTGTGCAGGCTCTCCAACCACGAAGCCTGCTGTCTACAAAGGAGTCAAACTATGACAAGACACAACTCTGAGGCCATAACTTATTAAATTAACTTTTAGATGCTGCATAAACGTACAGGATCTGGAGAGCAGAAGACTCCGTCTCCTCTTCTGACAAATCACAATATTTCAGCTAATAAAATATTGCCACTTCTTCCCTATAGGGTTTCCCTGATATTGTTAGGACAAACAGATGTCTGTCAGATAAGGCTGCAAAGTTCCTCCTGAGATGCCCTGTTAGCTTCTCTGTAGAGCCCCTCCACTACCCTCAGGCAGTGGGTCAATAGTTCAGGTGGAATTGTCACATCACCCTTGCCAGCTCATCCAGCTACAGGCAAACGTGGCTCTTGTAAGGGAAATGTATTTGCAACTCCATCCACGGCCCATAATTTGCTGAACATGGGCACAGTTTTTCATAATGACCAAAGTGAAAAGCACGGAGAAACATCCAAGCACCAGCAGCCTAAAGTGCCTATCAGCTCCTCTGCATCCAGATTTCCTTAAGTCAGCACATGGGCATGTGGCTGCAAGACTGATCAGAGAACTTTGGTCCCCTGTCCAAAATCAAGGGTAATGGAGAGATGGCAAAGGAGAGGAAATGGGGACGGTTGTGGGCTTGTTTGTTTTTTTCTTTCATTCAAGTTTTGAAAGAGAAGCTGCGTTGCTCTGCATAAACCATTCTGGGCTTAGCTGGGATTTGTGTTTGCTTGGTGCAAGACTCAACAGGAAACATAGCACCTCTCCCAGTGTACCTTCCACCAGCCTGCATGGCAGGGAATCCAAGTCCTTCCCTCGTCACATCTCCCCCCGCGCCTCCTCAGCCACAGGGATCCCAGGTGCTGGATGCATCGGGTGACCAGAGAAGCTCCTGCCCCGCTGGCCCCTTCCTGGCTGTGCCATGGGCCATCAGAGGGCTCTGGAGGCAGAGGAAGGGCTGGGGCACTGGGCTGTGTGCCCTGCTAGAGTGCCCGTGTGGATGAGATGGTGGCAGTGCTGCCCAGCAGCTCTGGGTTGAAGGCTACGCTGCCTTCAGCTGGCGCCGGTTCCACATGCCCCGCTTCGAGTGAAACCAGTGGAAAAAGTTCCTCAGGGCCAGACGCTCCACCTCCAGCCCAGCCTGTAAGATCCTGGCAGAAAGAGGAGCAGACTTAGGGAAAATTTCATCACACAGATACTGAGGGACTCAGCCCCAGGAAAACTCTTTTTTAAGTTGTGCTGTTGAAAAGAGACTTCAAGCAAGTTGGGTAGTCCAGGATAGCTCAGGGGGATCCTGTATCTGTAAGCAGGAATCTAATGACCCTTCCTGAGTGTTTATGCACCCTTGAGAGCAGGACTCAGCAGTGCCTGCATATGCCAGGATAGGAAGAAAGACAGCTGGCAGCACTGGATTGCAGCCAGCGGACAGAAAAAACAGGACAGGGCCCAAACCCTACAACTCCAAACCCAGAGGCCCAGGATTTGTGCAGTGGAGATCCCTCATCACAAAATCCTCAGAAATTTTAACTGTACCTCATAATCTTTAAATGCCTCTCCACCAGCTGGTCTTCAAGGCAATTCAATTGCTAAATGTTATATGGGAAATGTGAGGGACTCAGACTGTGCTCTGCAGTGCTTGAAGAGGACAAAGCCTTCACAACCACCAGGACCTGATCTGCATGAAACCAACCAGCAGTGTGGCTGGAAGGCAGCAGAAAACAGCTCTTCTCTTCCTAGTGGCTGGAGTAGAGTGTCCTACCTGTCCAGGAGTTCCCAGTCCTCTCCTCCCCAGCGGTCCCGAAACTCTTTTGTGTTCATGCCTCCAATTTTGTCCAGGTCAGACTTGTATATGCCCAGGAGACCAAAGCCATTCACCTCCCAGTAGCCTGAGGAGAGCACAGAGGAGGCACAGCTTTACTGGGGTTTTGAACCATTGACTCAAGCTCCTTTTAGCAGTGTTGACACCAGGGAGTAAAGTCAGCACCAAGGCAGAGCCAACCATCCCAGCCAACTTTGGGAATGAGAAAGGCTTGTGGACAGACACCATGGTCTGTCCTGTCAACTTGTTAGCAGAGCCTCTCACATCTCCTGCAGCTTTTTGATCTCAAATTCCAGGTACCTGATGCTGTTCAACCCCATCCTGTGTCTAACACACACTCATACCCTATGGACCTGGAAATACCTCTCAAGCTCCAGCCCCTGACAGTGTCAGAGGAACAAATGTGGAGGAGGCAGGCACTTCCTTCTGTCCCCATTTCCCAAAGTCTGAGCCCTCTTACCATCAGGCCACTGTGGGGACATCCCGCAGTGCAGCCTCATGACCATGGGTGCAAAGGCCATCTTGCCCTCCACGCAGTGCTTCCTGATGGAATCAATGACACCAGCTGGGAAGTGGATGTGCAGGTCACACAGGAAGACAATGCTGTGAGGGTCCTGGAACCAACAGCACCGGTTGGGAAAAGAAATAGGCTGACTTTCAGTAAATCTTTCTTGAGGGGCAGGAAGACAGAGATGTGGGAGTCAAAATCTACTGCAAAATCTCATTACTGAGATCCCCAGGACTGGCAGAACGTCCACTGAGTGGCTGTTCAATGATGAGTGTGACTGTGACCTGGCAGAGCCAGGATCACAAAGCTGCCACTGCTGATTTCCCTCCTGTCTGACAGTCCCAGCAGCTGGACCAAGTATCAAACAGAGCACAGGCTCCTCAGAATCGAGAGACCCTCACTCTGGAAGGACAGGAAACACATCCACATTTGAGCTGGTCTGCTAGGCTGTTCTCTTCCCTAAAAACCATGTGTTCAGTACCAAAGGCAGTGGCAACACCAGACACACACCACAAACCTCCCTGCCCACCCAAAGCCCCCGACTCACCGTTATGAGGTCTATCCCCGCCTGCAGCCCAGCAGAACGCTCAAAATTCCCTGTCAGCTTCAGGTACTGATAGCTGGGGGTCAGAGGGGAAAGGGAATGTCAGTGGCACAGCAGGCACTGCAGGCAGTGCTACACCAGCACTGGGCTGTGCAGCTGCCCTGCTCTGTGCACCCTCTGAAGCAGAGGAAACCTTTGCTGGGGCAGTGCACAAGCCCAGAACTGCCCCTGCTCTCAGTGTACCCAGAGAGTCTTGTCCCTGAACAGATCCTAACAAAACTCTTCTCAGCTCTAGCCCAGCTGTTCTAGGACTAGACCTGGGAACCCCTGGCATGTAATGGAAGTGACCAGCCAAAGCTGTGTTCAGATCAGAGCAGGGTCATTCCAGCAAGCAGAGGTCTCCACACTCTCTGTCCCACTTCCCACAGCTTCCTTGTCTTTTCTGTCCTCGCCCTGCCCCATCACTGGGAGACTTGCTTTCTCTTCTCTCTTGCAATCTTGAGAAGAGACAAATTCAATAAATTTAGCTGGAAGACTACACCAGGTATTGCCTTACACTTTCCCATGCACATATATGTGTATGCACATAACAAAAACCCACTGATGTGTATGTGCAAGGTGTGGATGGGTGGTGTCTGTGGGGTTCCAGCTGCAGCAGGCTGTGCCTGGCCAACACTCAGACACTGCCAGATGTGCTATCTGCCGGCATACGTGTGTGAGTGGCCTTCTGTGACCAAGCAGAGCTCCCACCTGGGCAGGGCAGACCTCTTGAGAGCCTTCTCCACATCCATGTCATCACTGCTGTAGTCTGTGATGATGACGGTGAAGTAGGGATCCTTGGTGACTCGGAACAGCTCTTCCATGTCAGAGATGAACTGCAGTACCCAGCGTGCCTGGTTTTTCACTGGTTGTATTGCAACAGGGGGAGAATCAAAGCAAACTGATTTCAATGGTGGTGTTTTCCCTCAACAGGCAAGGCTTCTTGCCTTCTGTTGAACCCCAACAATGTTCAGGGATGATGAAATAGGCCCAGGCTGAAAACCTGGTCCACAGAGCCAGGGAATCAGTGTGGGCTCTTTCCCACCACGTGACAGGGGTTTTCTCTGAGCTTACAAGCTTGTGCCCCACCATATTTCTGAGGGCATTTCACTTGGAGAGGACAGAAACTGGAAGTGACCTGGCTGAGATGGCTGAGACTGGCTCAGACCCACAGAACAGGACCGGGAAGCCCCGCTGTGGGAGGCAGGACCCCTCACCTGGCACCACGAAGTGAACCACGGCCCGGTAGTTCCAGGAGAAGCCCTGGGGCCAGCACAGCTCTGGCTCGCCGTCCGCAGCCATCAGGTGCCTCCGGCGGCCCCAGGCCAGGCTCCTCATCCTCCTTTCGTCGTCGCGGCCGGCTCCGCCCTGCCAGCCCCGGGCGAAGACGAACTCGGAGAGGCGCAGGCGGCGCTGGCCCTGCCCCAGCAGCTCCAGCAGCTCCAGCTCCAGCAGGTAGCGGCTGCCCCGCACACGATCCTGCCGCTTCTCCACGTTGACGATGCGCTGCAGCTGGAAGCGCCTGCGGGGACACGGCTGGGTGGGCACAGCCCGGGCACCACCACCTCTCCCTCCTCCTGCCCTGCTGCACTCCTTCCTTCCAGCACAAACCTGGCCTCCCCTGCTCTGCTGCACGGCTGCCCCAGCCCCATGGGAATGTCTAGCACCTGTTTCTCCTACATCCACAAGCACGTGGCATCAGACCTGGGACTCCGGCCAAGAGAAAATATTTGGCACGAGAAATGAAATAAAGGTGACACGGAAAATAACAAATGTGTCTGAATGATTGTGTAGGGCTGGTAATAATGAGTGTATTCAACAGCACCTACAAGGATCTTGGCACGAGGAGTGTGTTTGGGCTACTGAAACCGACAGCTTATCAAACAAGAATATGGAGTAGCACTGAGCAATCATACAGTAAAAACTGGCACGAACTGTAGACTGAGAATGGCCAAAACTGCATGAAATGCCAGGTCATGCCCTTTTTGGATCATAACAAGAGTTTCTATCTATAGAAAGAGTTTTCTGTCTAAGTTTTCTGCTATAAAATAGATGCTCATGAGTTAAAAATCCTGAGAAAATCTTGTGTGTACTGATCAGTTACACCTGGCTGCGACTGATGTGACCCTGAAAAAGCAAATGTGATCTTAATACGTGGCATTAGGCCTACTTCCAGCAGGGATTAGAAGCTAATAACACCCATTCCATGAAACATCCAGGATGCTGGTCACTTATGTAGAGGAAGATTAACACCAACTGAGACCTGCATGGAAAAAGACTGGTAAAACAATTTTAAAAATTAGGACTAGGCCAGCAGAAGGGTCAGGAGTTAGACTGTTCAGCCTGTGGAGGCTGGAGGAAGTGTGTCTGTTTGCCAGAAGGGATGGTAAGTCTTGAGAAGAAAAAGAACCATACCAAGACCATGTAACAGAAGAGTACCAGCAAAAGCTGGTACCATTTCTCAGGCACAAGAAGAGTGCCTAAAGTCCAGTGTTTTACACAGACTCCTCGCCTGAAATCTTCCTTGCCACATCTAGTTCATCCTCTGATTGTCACCAGTTACTCACATAACAGGTATTCCCCGTGCAGCATGCTAAACCAGCTCTGGGGCAGAGCCCCTTGGTTTTCTCACTGCCTTACCCTTTACTCCTCTGGTTGAGCTTCCTCATGAAGACACGTGTAACTTCCAGGGCCTCACTCTCTCTCAGCAGCAGATTTCCCGAGGTGTTGCACTTCAGGTCAATCCAGTCTGTGCGCAGCATGTGGAAGTCCAGGTTGCTCATGCTGAAGGTTTGCTCCCAGTTCACTGCCTGGTCAAACACTGGTACGTAATCAAAGTCCTCCTCATCTTCCTCCTCTGGCTCTCCCTCCACCTCTTCCTCTTCTGCTGCTCCTGCAGACTTGTCCTTCACAGGAGATGCCCCCTGCACCTCTCCTGCACCCACATGCCCGTTGTTGGCCTCCTGCTGCTCAGCACTGTGGGGCTGCCCCTGGCCCAGCCCCTGTGGCTGCTGGCTGGGGCTGGCAGTGCTCACCGCACGGCTCCTGGTTTGCCCAGACACTGGGCCCCCTTTCCCAGCTGGCACGGTTCCTGCTGCCTGCAGCCTCTCCCTCCTGCTGCTGAGGTCTCCTCGAGGTCCTGCTCCCTTGGGAATTGTGACCTCTGTGTGCCTGGGGTGGCCGAGAGGCTGCTGCCTTTGAGACACAGTCCTAGCAGGGGGGTCTGCCCTCCTGATAGGCACTCTCCCCTGGGTGGCCCTGGCATGCTGTGGAGGGCTCCTGGAATTGTCTTTGAGTCCAGCTTTTAAACGGGCTCTCTTCGTTACTGGGCTTCCATCTAGGCCAGTCAGGCTGAGGCTTTGGTTGGTGGAGGCCAGCACGGCTGATTTGCCACCAGCTCCTTTTGTCCTCCTGCGCCACCTCTCCTCTCCTGCACCGTCCCCCAGCAGCGAGAGGAGGCGGCGGCCCTCCCGCAGGGAATAATCTTCGTGGTGAGCGCTGTCCCTGCCCCACACACTGCTGGGAGCCTGCCCTGCTGGCCCTGCCCTCCCTGTGCCAGCCTGCTCGGGGACAGCGGTGCTCTCCACGTCCTGCTCCTCGTACTGCACCTCCTCCTCCTGGGAGCCTGCAGGATGAACCAAAGGCACACCTCAGTCACACCTCCCGCTGCCCTCCCGGCCCTGGCCAGGCACCCCCAGGCAGGGGGCAGCTACTTCTGGCCTCCTCTGAGTGTTCTCTCCTGCTCAGGGGGACAGGGATGCTCTCCTGTGCTCCTGCTGCCTCCTCAGCACCCACCAGTGCCAAGGGCTGTGCAGCTGCCTGGCTCTGCCCTCAGCTGTGGGCCCGTGACCATAGGCTGCCACACCTCTGCCTGTGCTACTCCTGCCCACGTTTTTGCTAGAATTGCACCTCAGCTAAGCTGTGAGCCTGAGAGTTGTGGTGCTGTCTACTGCAGCCCACTGTTTGGGGAGCTCCCAGCCTGTCCTTAAGGGAAGGAAAAGTGGCAGCAAAAGCCTCCCCCTAGACACAGCGATCTGGCAGGGAAAGGCTGAGACTTCCTTGGTATGGAGAGTCAGCAGCTTCTTTCAGCTGGTGCTGCAAGACCACACACAAAAGTGACAGATCAAAGGATCCTCTGGGTTCTGACATTACCTGGCTGCTCTGTCTCTTCTCCAGAGTCCAGGCTCTTCTCTGGCCGATCCATTTTCATGTACTTGTAAAATCCAAATCTGCAGAGAGGGGAGCAAAACACAAGTTTGATGAAAGTTACTTTGCCCTTTCCTGGAAGAAGGAATAAGATCCTGAGCGCAGGGAGGCCATCTTACTGGGAAAGTGACCCTTCTCATCCTGCAAAAAAGTCCTCCTGAATGGCTGGGAGTCCTTGCACAAGGTGTCTGATTGTTGCAGCAGGGAGCATGCAAGTAGCAGTTCCCTTGTGGGGCTACCACTGGGATCTGGGCACCAGGGAAGATGAGTGACATGCATTTCTTCCCCCAGAGAGAGGCCTGGTGGTGAGCATCGTTTGGCTTTCACTGTGGCAGCTATCAGGAGGCTCCAGCCACTGCCAGGCCAAGCTTGCTGGGAATACATTCCCTGATGTAAGAGAACAAACATGCTCTGACTCAGCTACTGGGTTAACAGTGCAGGAAAAGAGCTGGTAGTTTGCCCTTGAGACCTAAACATATTTTCACTGAAGTTATCAAAAGAAACTATAAATGCTTTAATGTTTTGCAGGACTTAGGGGATCTTTAAGAATTAAGAAAGTTCTATGGAAGCGAGTATGAAATTCCACACCCATTCCAGCCTTCAAGCTCCTCCCCACCCTGCTAGTAAACCCAAATTTACAGCATGCTACCTTTCCAAATAATAAGGGTTTTCTTGGTAGAAGCATTTGTTGTCTTTCTCCATGTGGCTCAGGCGGCTGTAATCATTTGGGTAAACAAAGGATAAATGAACCTGTGAAGAAGGGAGAAGGACAAAGTGAAACCCTCACAAAATGCCGGACATCAGTGCCAAGGTGACCTAGACGTAGCTGCAGGGTAACCAGCCCTTTTCAGAGAGAGCAGGAGTTGTTCACTCTTTGCTGTGAGAATGGAAGACAAGGAAGCATGCAGGGATACATGTATGCATGTGCCATTTTCCCCTCTCCCTCAGCATCTGTCCACCTCTCTGACTGTGAGCTGAAATCCTACAGCAGGGTGAGAACTAACTGGGAGAGAGGTGGCCAAGCCCTCCAGAAAAGCTGTCTGTGGCTTTAGTAACCCACACACACCCCAGTCCCCCACTGGAGAATGGAACCCTCAGCCACCGTGAGACTCCCTGCAAAGGCAAGTTCAGCCCTTGGCCGGCAGGATCTCGTCCTGCTCGTGTACCCCTGGGCATGCCCCAGAGAGGAACCCAACTCACGAACTGGAGTCCCTGGTAGCGCTGCAGAGGGAATCCATCCACCAGGTAGCTGGGCTTGTAGGGGCACTCAGGCAGCGCCTGGCGCAGGTGGGACCGGCTCAGCAGCGGCACTGCGGGAGGAACACACGGCCAGGGCTGCAGGGGAGCCCTGCTGCAGGCCCTGCACCAGCCCAGCTACTGCTGTCATCCCCTGGGCTCTAGCCATTCACGTGAAATATTAACAGATTAAACAAACCTTCTAGCACAGCTCAACTCTTTACATTCCTTTAAGATGCTTATAGAAAAATATGCTTGGATACCAAGAACGAGGAGCTGGCTTTAGTCTGTGCTTTGTCTCCTACAGTGACTGATCCTGTAGCTGCCCCTCTCTCTCTGTACTCTCAGGAATACAAAAGCATGGCCGGGATAACTGCAGTTACCTCCTCAGCTGCCTTGCAGTTCTTACCCTGATAAAGAGTGTCCCGGGGGTCAGGCTTCAGCATGTCAGCTGGGTGTGCCCCGGTGCCAGTGGTGCCCGCAGCGCGGCTCCCGGCGCTGGCCGGCGTCTGCGGGATGTGCCCAACCTCATCCATCTTCAGCAGCGTCTCGTCTAGAAACCAGGGAGAGCAGGGAGAGGCAGGGCATCATTTGTTCCTTGTTCCAAAGGGCACCTGTCTCCAGTGCCAGCCCTTTCCAAATGGCACTGCATCCATGGCACTAATGCTGTCCCTGGCACTGACAAAGGCTCTGGCCCAGAGACAAAGGCTCTGGCAGCTGGAGATACAGAAGCAGTGGGGTGGGAACACAGCTTTCACTGAAGGCACAGACACAGTGATGAGCAGAGGAGGAAAATGAATGATCTCCTGCCTTGGACACACCAGTAGTGTGTGCTGAACAGGCCCCACGCTGGCAGGAACTACTGGGCACCTCTGTATCATTAGTAGTAAGTTTCTTTTCAAAGGAGATAAAGAGAGATGAATGGGAGGAGAAACCTGAGGAGAAAAGCTTTTCCCAGTGCTGGAAAAGGAATAGGACCTTGGGGAAGGACCTTCAGTGGCTGAGGAGGATGGTACTCCAGAAAGGGAACAAAGCCCCACAGTAAGCCAAGAACAACGGGGAGCTCAAACTCAAGACTGGCTATTGGTTACATTTTTCCTTGGGTGCTGCTATCACAGGACTTAGTGTCTCCACAGATCTCACCCTAAAATGAGGGGAATTGAATAAATATCCATGAGGAAAGAGCAATATCCTGCCAAGGGCACTGGTGTGCAACGTTTGAGTACTGAACTACATGGCACCCCAGAAAGAATAGGATGTCATGTGATACAGCCAAAGGCTGATATGAACAAGGAAAAAGCTATGGGCAGAAGGCAAGAGATAAAAATGAGACTGCAGCACTGCACCTAATTGTGAAAGGATCTTCTGGAATGTCACTCTTCTATTCTACAGGTAATTAGTAAGAAGAAAAGAGCAGAAGGTAAAAGGATGAAGATGGAAGACCAAATGGAAAGCCCAGTCCTAGCCAAATGGGAGATTTCAGAAAATACAGCAGCAGGTTGTGATCCCAGACACAGCAGATGTCTTGATTACATCAGGGAATCTTCCATGCATGAAAGGGCTGGTATGGAAAAATGGCCAGAAATGTTGGAAGGCAACAGCAATAGATATGGAAAGAGGGAATGCTGACAGAGGAAAGTGATGCTGACAAAGCTGGGTATGGGTACACAGGACTAAGGAGCTTCTCAACTGATAACACCATCACTTGATGTGCTAAGAAGGGTTTACAAAACAGGAGGGACTGGACTGATGTGTTTGCAGCAATCCAGCACCAACTCCAAGACACTTGAGGCTGGTACAGAAGAAAGCAGCATCCCCCAGCACTGCCAGCATGCCCTGTTGTGTTCAGGACCAGAGTGAGTGAAAGCTCCTGAAGTGCTGCAGCAGCCCCTTCCCCCTGGTTGTGCCCAGCTGGCTGCACATCCCACAGCTCCCATGCCTGGGGACTCATGTTCCCCCAGCTCTCAGCAAGCAAACTGTGTTACTCTCCATCTACAACACTTCTCACCTTTGCAGACTCTCCTCTCTGCCCTTCCTCACCACCTCTAGACCTCCCTGAAATAACGTCCTAATATTGCTTCCAATTTTCCTGTGTTTAGTAATGAGTCACAGCCTTATCCAGAATTCTTTATCCAGATCTGCCTCCACCTTTTTGTCCCAATGATGTGTATGCCTGGTATTTGCCTGGCTAGACAATGATTCATGGTGAAACTCTGGATGTTGATACATTTAGGAAGAATGGGGAGGTGCTTGGGAAAACTTGTGATGAAGGTACTTACTAGCAAAAAGGGAGAGAGATTGGGAGTCAATGACTTTGAACTTCGCTTCTGGGTCATGCAGTCTCCACTGGAACAGAGAAACACATTAAAATGAAGTATCTATGGAGTTAACCAAGCCTGAATAAAAGGAACACACTACTCCTGCTAGGACTGAATTTACCCAGCAGCAAAAGTCTGGGAATGAGCTGAGATCCCCCAGGACATATCCCATCCAGGAAAGGCCAAAAAGCTGCAGCAGACCCCACAGAAGGCAGATCTATCCCAAGTAAGCAGAGGAAGGGGTCCTGATACTTGGCCAGGGCTATCCCACACAGAAATAGATAAGGGCCCTGGAAGGGATTAGCTTCATCTCATGCACTGAGGAGCTGAGGCCAGGGAAAGGAGGGAAGTGGTTACAAACACCATTCCTGAGCTCTCTGGGGACACAAACACAGGACCACCATTTCCACAGACTCACTGCTACTTCCACATGGTCTGTTCCTCTGTCATCCTGCTTGTGCAGCACCTCGAAGTAGTACCTGCCTGCTGCTGACAACCTGTGAAGAACAAGGTGTCTGTCACCAGCAGCATTAAGGAACATTTCTTAGCTTGTCAGCAGACAATGAGTGGAGAGCAACCGCACCCAAGAAACAACCTAATTCTCAGGGTAGGCAGGGTTAGCACTGCCAGGAAAATCCAGATCCTGATGGTGAGATAGGTGGCTTCACTTGTGCACCTGGAGCACTGCAGACCCTTCTCAGTTCATTCTGAATAACTCCCTCTCAGTGTTGCCTGCTGGGTTTTGGCTCCTGGGAAACCTGGCCAGTTCCAAGGCAGGAAGCTTGGGTTATAGTTCATACAGGGAAGCCTGGATGTGCTGGGGGCTGATTGCTCCAGGCAAGAAAGATTCAGTGTTGCATTCCCTCAGTAAATCAGCAAAGCTCTGGCAATACTCCAGAGTAATCCCTTTCTCTGTATTGCTAAACTCTTCAAGACAAGCCTGAGAGCTTTTCCCTTGTCCTTGTGATTTCCTGGTCATGTGCAGAGGTGGCTGGGACTGAGGGACTTTGCTCACTCACCTCACCATGTTTGACTTCTGGCTGTGAAATTTGCCAAACTCTCCTGGTGCGGTCCACTCCTTCCCTGTCTGTGAAGAGACAGAATATGGCTCCAGTTAAGATGAGTTTCTTCCCTTGTTACTACATAGACAGTGATAAAAATGGAAAACTGAACTCCCTCTTCCCTCCAGTTCCTCCTGGTAAGTCATCTGTGAAATCCATTACCTGTGGACAGATTTAAGACCCTTAATTGTGAACAAAGGACTCCCAATAGCACTACCAAGAGGTAACTGGCTTAAGTATCACATGTCATACCCCATCTGGCACCATGTAGCTGGGCAGGGAAAGAGACCAGGGCAGTCCAAGGAAGCAATAGGTCAGGAAGGTCTCAGTTCCCACAGGAACACAAAAGCCTTGATGGAGAAGCTGTGCAGCATGCACTGTACCTTGCCTACACTGGCCAGCAGCTGGACACCAGAGGGCTTTTCATCTGGGCTCAGCCAGAACTCAGCGTTGTCATCCGCAGCAATGGCAAACTGAAACTCCCCTGTCGAGAGATGGAGGGAGTGAGAAAGGCTTGTGCACAGAACAGATCCTGCTCCTCTGAAATGCTGCCTTGGCCCTTCTTCCTGGTGAGACCATCCTTCCCTTTTGGTATTATCACCCTCCCGCCTTTGAACCTCTCTGAACTCTCTTAACTCTGCTGTGACTGAAAACAAACTTTACAGAAGTCACTGGTTCACTGTCCCTCCTGCTCTGACTTCACCTGACATCTAACCTGGAAAGATAAGAAGTCTGTGCAGAGCCTCCCCCGACATCCCTTTTGCTTCCAGAGCAGAATTTTGTGTGAGATGCGCATTTGGAAGGAGGAAGGTGCATGTGGAGCCCCAGAGGGAGACAGAGGTGTTGAGGCTCACTCTGTCCAGGGTCAGGGGATGGCAGCTGCAGGCCCGTGACAGGGGTGAGTGCCAGCAGGCTGCTGAGGGCAGAGGCATGCAGCTGGGGACACAGATGTCAGCTGCTGTCAGATGGCATTCATGCACCCGGGGACAGAAGGGACACCAGTGATGTCATGGACAGCCCTGGCCACGTGAGGGAGGGAGCAAAGCTCAGGGACTGTTCGTGCCCACACGCACGCCGTGGGGTGAGCATTCACAACAGCACTGTTGTTTATCTAGCACTTCCCAGCTGCTTTCCCCTGTGCTTTTCCTTTTCCCCCTGCAGGGGAGGAGGCAGATGTGTTTCCAGGCATGCCAAGGCCACGGGCAGCCACGCACACCAGCCACAGCAGGGACCTGCTGTTGGAATTGCCAGGGTGAGGGCACCAGGAGGGCAGGGAGGGGAAGGAGACAGGAGACACGAGTGGAGGCACTCAGAACCCTCACCATCAGTGAAAGGGTGCAGGTAACCAAATATCCGGAGACCATAGTTGGTCCATTTCGGGGACACAGCCAACTTCTTCAGCGTAGTTCTTGTCTGAGGGGGAAGGAGAAAAAAATTGTAAAAATAATTTTAGATGTGACAGGAACAAGGGGAGAGTCAAAAACCCTGGGATGGGTGGGCAGAGGGTCTTCTCTGAGAGGAGGATGGGGTATGGGATGTGATGGAGGCAGAGGGAAAGAGCAAACCAAGTCAGAAATGAGGTGGAGCAGGTGCTGCTGAGAAGGGAAAAGCTGCATGGGGAATGCCATTGAGATGGTGGGGACAGGACATGGCCTTCCCCAGCCACTTGGAAGGAAGGAGAGCACCAAATACAGGGCTCCTTCAGCCTGTGTCTGAGCCCTGGCAGGGCAGCATGTGTGAAATGACCCTCCCCTGCACAGCACAGGAGCTGCCACCCTGGAACCCTTGTGAAAGCCTCCTGCTTCCTTCAGCAGGAGCACAGACCAGGTGGTGGATTTGAACAAAGAGCAGACAGAGAGAGGCAGGGACAGAACACGAAGGGAGCAAGGGTGATCCCCCTGGGAAGCTGAGCTGGGAAGTGCAGGACAGTGGATGGCATGGTCCTACTCACGTGAGGGAAGAGGGGGAAGTGCAGGTTTCTCCTGAGCTGCTCGATGGAGCTGCCACACCAGTCCTCAAACACGTGCAGGTTGGCCTGGCCCTGGAACTACACAGCAGAAGTGGGCACCATGAACTGCTGCAGCCATGCCTGTGTCCATCCCCTGCTCTGACAGCCCCAGCCATGGCCCCACTCCTGGAGCCTTGGGACACTGAAGGAAGATTCCTCTGCCATGATGGACTGGTCTGCAGGAGACGTGGGTCCAGAGCACTGCTGCTCATCTGCTGAAGGTGTGGGGTTGGCACACATGACAGAATGGCACCAGGGAACTGTGCTAATGCTGGGGGCACCTCAGCTCCATGGCTGGAGTTTGCTCCATCAGGGAGGTGTTTGAGCAGAGGGCCACGCTGTGGAACACACTGCAGGGTGGCAACAGCTCCCCATGATGGAACATCTTACATCCTCCAAGAAGGTGTTTTGGACTCCCTCACCATCTCAGGGCTGTTTTCCTGGCCTGAGGAAGAGGGGATGCCCTAGGGAGGGGAGCTGGTGGATCACCTTCTGAAAGCATGTCTCAGAGGGGAAGCTGATGGAGGCCTGGCAGGGCAGGGAGCAGCAGCACAGGCAGGTCAGTGGCAGCACAGCCTCTGTGTGTCTGCAGAGACACAGAAACACTGAGGGAGGTGGGGTTCCAGCCAGACAGCACAGGAGGGCGTGCAGTGTCAGTACAGGTCCCTGCTATGCAGCCAACCCTGGCAGGAGAGGCTGTCGGTGTCCAGCTGAGACCTGGAGCACAGCTGGGCTGGGAAAAGCTTGCTGGCCACTCTGGGACTTCAGCAACACACTCCCCAAAGGACAGACTTTATCCTTGTCAGAGCCATGCAGAAAGAAATCACTCCCTGCCCCCCAGCACCGTCCAATCTTTCTGCCTGCCACCAGAGGAGCTGATGCTGAATCCCTCCTCGAGCACGGGCACCCGACGGTGAAGAATAAAAAAGCTGGAGACGGTACAAGCTACCTTAGATGGCAAAAGGCTGAAGAAAGGAATAGGTTGCCTTGGGACTGGGGAGGTTTTGCTGTGGCTGTCTTGCCTATATAAGGGCTGTGGGAACAGGGCTGGGGAAACAGCCTGAACAGCACCCAAATGTCTACAGATGGCAGCAAATTCTTACTTTTCGCTGGGGAGACTCTAGCAGGCCTGAAGCAGCTCAGTGCAGCAGGGTCCAACCTCTCTGTGCACTGCTGCCAGAGAAACTTCTTCAGTGAGTTATTTTCCCCAGGGTGGTGGGTTGGGGGTGTGTTTGGAAGTAAACTGTGGCTTGAAGGAAGGCCATAAAGCAGATTTGGCTCCTCACCAGTAAAGCTCCTTGCGAGCTGTGGACTTTAGTCATGCATGTGAAAAGCATTTCTGTGTGCCAGCAAAGCACATTCACAAGCTCTGCTGCTCTGGAGTGGTCTCCTGTCAGCCCTCCCTCTCTGGTGCCCCCACTGCCAGGGCTTGATGGATGTCTGCAAGCCCACGATGCCCCCCACTAACATCTCTTCCATCCTCTGCTGACATCCCTCAGCCTGGATTCTGCCCACCAGGCAAGAGGAAAAGCAGCGAGACAATGTGGATGGAATTGCTCAGAGCAATGCACAAAATCAGAGTGGAGACAGACAGAGGGCTCAGGGCCATGGATGCAGCCAAAAGAAACCTGGGACTCTGCGGGAACTTGAGATACAAATAAATCACTGCAAGCGTGACAAACACTGAATTGGAATTTAACTGCTGTGCAATCCCGTGCCCCTTGGCCAAATCCAGGTTCACACCCAAGGGTCTTACACTGCTTTTCTCAGCCAAATCAAATAATGACAACTGCTGCTTCTTGTGGAACATGAAGTGAGCAGAGCAGGCTGGGCTCCCACAGAGAATCACGGCCAGAAGCTGAGTCCTGTTAAGCCTGCTGCTATCCACAAGTGATGCTGGTTTGTTGGGGTTTTTTTAGAGAATTGCTTGCACACGGCAGACAGCAGGCTCAGAGCTCTATGAAAAGCAGCACAACACTCCCACACTGTGGACAGGCTGGCATTGCAGCCTACTCCTGCCAAAGACAGACCCAGGGGATGATCTCAAAACTCGGGACTGCAGTGAAGCTGGGCTGGCTTTGACATGGGGCAGCCTAAATGCAAACCCAGATATTTATGAGGCAAATCCCAAAAGACTGGCTAGACTTGCTCAAAGGTTTGCAGAGTAAAACTTAGACCAGTCCCATTGCAATACAACACTTCACTGCAGTTTGGCAGTATGAGGAAGAGGGCAGCCTAATAAAGAATAAGGCAGACACCATTGCACTAGGTGCACCATCAATACTTAAAGAGGTAATTCCTGAGATTTCTAGCCCAACACTCCTGCCTCCAAAGTCTTTACAAAGCCTCCAGAGAGGAGATTCTGGCAGGAGTTAATGAGATCACTTTCCTTTCTTGCACTCACAGCTACTAGAAATAATTAACTGGTAAATAATAAGTGCTTCTTGCATGCCATTTTAAAATCTTTTCTAAAATAACAGATTTCCTCCTCAGTTACAGCAGCTTAACTTAGTTTCTGTTTCCTCTTAAAGGGAAAAAAAGAACACTATTGACAGATAAGTGCTGGCTGCCCAAAGTGCTGCTTTGGGACTGAAAACTGAGCTAGGCTTTAATTTTAGGTCCCCACGAGTCATCAGCGTAGCAGCTGTTTTGAAACTTTATCACCTTGGCCCCTCCAACCCAATTCATAGCTGCCCATTACAGGCAGCTGAGAAATTCTTCTGTTTGCTATATGAGGATCCTCTCATGCAACAGGCTGTAACAATCTCCTGCTCGGGGCTTTTGCAGATTGAGTTATGGAGCAACACCACCACCATTCCCAATTCATGTGCACAGAAATGTCAGTGGATTTTCTAAAACATGTTTTTTAGAACATGAGTCTAAAACATGGTTACGATGTTTGACTTCCCAGCTTGGAACTACCTGGCCCTGTTTTGCAAAGGGCTGGAAATTTAGGACCTAGCAAGCAACAAGTTCCCCTTCTCCCCTTAAAAACAATCTCCTTTGAAAATTCTGGATAGACCGATCTGGCCAGAAGCAGGAATAGAAGCCAGGAGTCTGAGCTTTCAATGGGAGCTGGTTTTATGTGACTTTCCCATTTAGAGGGCATCTCCTGCCCCTGAGGTTCCTCCCTGTCCCTCTTCCCAGCTGCTTATCACCCTGCTGAAATAGCAGCAGTGCAGGATGCCAGCTCAGGCCAGAGCAGGCACAGGTCACACACCAAGGGCACTGCCAGCATGGTGTCAGTGTGCCCTGCAGCACAGCAGTAAAAGATTTTGCTTTTTCCACCTCCTTCTAGTGAGAAACATTAGATTATCAGCCCTGCTACAAGAACTGACCCTGGAGGAGGATCAGGAACACAGACAACCCAGAGCTCTTCCTAGCCCAAACCTTATCTTGTCAAAACTATCTGGAGGGTGGCACCACACACCCAGGGGCTCCTGCTGAGCAAGGAGGCCAGGGAAGAAAGAACCGGGCAAGGAGCAAAGCGGAGAGGATTGCAGCAACAGAGACACAACCTCCACCCTGTAACTGGAGCAGGATGGAGAATAGAAGGCTTTCCTAATCTAATCCTGGGTGGTTTTGGCATCACAGAGACAAATCAGCTGCGTAGCTGCACGCAGCCCAGGGAATGATAAACAGGGCACAGAGAGGGCCTGAGCCACCGAAGAAAGGCAACGTTGTGCTGCCAGCTAGAAACTCCTGAGCTTGTGAGGCTCTTCTGTTTCTGCAGAGTGGCTGCAGCCCCTCCTCCTGCCTGGCTGGGTGACATTCAGCAGCCAGCAGCTGGGCTGGGCACTTGTGGGAATCCATGCAGACAGGTCAGCAGCACAGCCACAGGTCTGCTGTCACAACGAGCAGACAAGGAAGGGACACCAGCACAGACAGAGTGGGCAGCAAGAGCTCTGTCTTTCAGTCCTCTGCAGCCTGAGCAGGCAGTGGGTGATGCTGGCAGCTGCAGGACTTTGCTCTGGTGTCTGGAAGTGACAGTAGGGATAGGAACCATCACATGCACCTGAGGACAACCTGAGGAACCAGGAGCAAGGGTGACCCCTCCTTTCCCCCAGATGCCAGAGCAAAACTTCAGTTTGGGATTTCCAATGAGCACACTTTCCTACCACATTATCCAAGGCTGAAGACTTAAGCTGCCTATCTCATATCCTGAAACTGAGAGAGGAAAATTGAAACCTGTCCTTTTTCGGCAATGCTGGCTGCCAGCTCACCCTGAAACCCTGTGAATTATTTATGCTTGTCAGGAATATGCCTCTCTGTTCAAACAAAGCCCAGCTCCCTGACCTGTGTGAGGCAACCTCCCCCCAGGAATCATGCTGCAATTAAGTTATTAGAGATACTGTGGGAAGGGCACAATGGGATTACAGACCCTGGGTAATTAATTTGGGCAGAGTCACAGAAAAACTTAATCCCCAGGCTGGCAGAAATTTCAGTGGGTGGTGCAGAGGACAGCAAGCAACCCTGTACAGAGCTGTGTCCATGGATCCCTCTCCACCTCCTGCAGCTGGTACTGGTGAGCCACTGGCCTCTGTTTGCAGTCAGGGGCACTCTGCTGACCCTCTGGGTACACACACGGCTGCAGAAAGAGCAGGAAATTTTGCAGCCAAAGAGAAAAGTGTCCAGGCCACAGCGTGCACCTCTAACCCCTAAAGGCTCACTGCACACCACAGCTGGCCACTGCCCACATCCATTTGGGAAATCTCTAGGGAGGGGACCAGAGACACAGGGCAAGGCCTCAGGGAAGCTGGGAGATGCCACCAGAGCCTGTATTGCCCAGTGCTGGGGGAGAGGGGAGCAGCAAACACCCAGTGCCACCCCTGGGCACAGCAGCAGCCCTGTCCCTGCCACCATGCTGGCTCTGGCTCACCTGGGAGCAGCCAGCCCTGCCTGCAGGGCCCTGAAGCTGGAGAAGAGCCCAGGCTGTGGCACAGAGCAGATCAACGCAGTGCAGGGTGGCTGCTGCCAGGAAAGCCAGGCTGCAGGGACCTGAACTGCTCCTGGCTGTGGCTGGATGGATGCACTCTCCCTCCATCACCATGAGTTCTGCAGACCTGACTGCAGGGCTAGCAGTCTGCTCCCTCCTCAGAGGGGGGTCACAGAGGCTCCTTAATTCGTGCAGGTCTCTAATCACCTTGAGGAATTTAGTGGGCTGGCTCCATTAACTAAATGCCCCCTGGCTGGTGTCCCTCTCATTAGATGCAGGCTGCATTGCTCCCTTATCTGAAGAGGAATGGTGAGATAAGGGAACAGGGGAGGAAAGAATAATTGAGGCATGAAGGAAACAAAGGGAGTGTTTGCCCCAGCCTGCAAGGGTCACCAGAGAGGGTCTCTGGGGCTGGAAGTGCCCCTGAGGTGGAGAATTCTCCACATACAACACGCAGGGGCTGGATGGCAAAAGCCAGAGCAACAGCAGTGTGCCACTTCTGTGTGCCACAGGCATGGATTTGCTTGTTGAATGATTGGCCCTGCACACCGCAGCCCTGAACAAACTTCACTTTCCAGGAAGGTAGTGGGCTGCCTGGAATTGTGGGTGGGTGCTTGAAGCCTTGAGGACTCATGGAGACACCAAATTATCTGGCATCTGGACACTCCAGTCTTTCTGGATGATTACTCTGGTCTGTAAGAGTCATTAAGCAAGGAGAAGGTGATAGGGAGTGGACTTCTGGTCAAGTGAATTAATTTCCAGACATACATCCCTGCCTTTCATTTTTGCTGTACATGTCTCCAGCCATAACCCCCCTCATTCCTCAAAATAATGGAGGAAGGCACCCACCTCTGGCATCCAGGGGACAGGGCTGCCCACAGCTGCGTCATTTGATTTATTCCTCCCACCTGTTTGCAGCTCCTGGCTCTGAAATACAAGTAGAGAGAAGTCAAGATAACCTGATAAATGACACGGCACTGACATGTACAAGGTGGTTCTATACAAACTCTACAAGAGGGTTCCAACCTCGTCACAAGAACACATGAGAAAATAAAGCAAGCTTTCAAGCTCCCTTTCCAAAGGACAGGCCACATATCATGGACATAACAGGGTGAAAATGCTCCCTGGCTCTTTTGACAGCACATTTCCATGCTCAGCTGCTGAGGGTAAAGGATACCAGGATTTTCTAACTGCTCGCTAGCACAGAGTTAAAACTTAGCTCATTCTCTGGGTTTTTTTCCCCATCTATGTTTCGTAAATGTCCAAGCAAGAGTTCTTCCAGCACAGCCTCCGGTCAACAGTACTGAGATGTGCTTCACTGGAGAGCAATAAACTCTCTCCTGACCTTTCACTTCTGCTTTTATCTTGCCTTCCTGTGCCCCAGGCCCTGGCAGCTTTGTCCCACTGCTGCAGCTCTGTACATCTAAAATAACTCCATTGGTACCTCTGAAATAACTCCATTGCAGGCTCACAGTGCTGTGAGGCAGCTCAGATTCTGTCCTATGTGGAGAGAGAGAGAGAGCTGTCCCTTGGGGCCAGCATCACAGAGGAAGCGTGTCCTCACCTGGTGTCCCAGCTTGTGTGCATGGTCCAGCTGAGGGCTTGTGTCCCCACCTGGGACACTGGGGTCTGACAGAACCTTAGCCAGCTCCCTCCAGCTCTCATATCCTGGAGAGAGGAAACAGAAAGGTGTCAGGGAACAGGCTGAAAAAAAGAAAGCGTAGCAGTCACCAGAATAAAGTGATCCTTACACAGCTGAGAGACCTCTCACAGTCTGGAATGTTTGTGTTGCTTGGAGTTGGCAGACTGACACAGTGAGAAAAATGGCCTTTATCTTCCTTAAAAGCTCTTCCCTCCTTCTTATTAATTTAATACTTAAATTAAAGATTCATCATAGTTCTAATATATTTCATCAATCACCACACAACTGAGAATGTTTTTTTTAGATTGCTCAGATAATCCCGGTAGTCAAACTAAAGAATATAAATTTTTATCAATTAGCAGTGCCAAAGAAAAATAAGACAACAACTAGATTACTAATTAATTTAACCATCACTAATATTACTAATTAGATTACTAATATATTTAGATTACTAGATTACTAATATATTTAACCATATATTATTCTTATATGCACCTATTTTCACAATAAAAGCTTCAATTTTCTTTTCTTGATGGAAATTATGGACACTCATCTGCAACACCTAAAATACTGGCTACTGCAAACTACAAATGCAATATAGGGTTGAAAAACTTTGTCTCTACTCTGTCCTGAATCTGGGTCCCACAGGGTCTGGCAGAGGTGAGCAGAAAGCTGCCTCCTATGGTGTGCTGATCAAAGTGGGCAATTAACAAAAAAGAAAGTGCAAAAAGTGTGAAAAACATGAAATTGGTCAGAGATTCAAGTGAGACACAAGGCTCAGAGCCAACGAGGGTGTCCTGCTTTCCTGATGTGGGTGTTGGCTTGGATGTGTGGGTTTCATTCAGGCCCTGTCAGATGCTGAACAGTCACAAATTCCTGACCAAGATCTTCTCACCCTCAGATTCTGATTTGAAGCTACACATTTAAATTTATGACTAAAAATACCAAGGTCAGTATTTATCTTCTGCAGAAGATTTTTCAGTCACCCACTGATTAATGGAGCTAAGCACAACTTCAGGGAGTGACTGGCATGGGAAAAAAAGGAGAAACTCCTTTGTCTTTATATAATTTTATGTGTAGCTGGTGCCTTTCCCCCTCGTTCAGAGCAATGAGGCAGAAACCACTGTTTGTGAGGGTCCTGCAGCTGGACACAAGGAGACCCCACTCAGAACAGGGCTGGAACCAACTTTGTAGTTCATGTGAAATTCAGCAGAAATTGCTGCTTTGAGGGCTCCTGATAATAGTGGGAGGGAACAGAAGGCTCTTTTTGCAGAGAACAGACCCACAGAAGCATAGAATGTCCTGAGCTGCAAGGGAGCCACAAGGATCACTGAAGCCCAGCTGGCTAGAGAGGAACCAAGCAAATCAGGGGGTTAAAAAAAAAAAGGCAACAGAAGTCAGTTCACCCCTGGAGATTTACCAAGGGAAGAGACCAAGAGAAGCAGAGGGGAGAGGTTTTTTTCTCTTGTGTAGAGGGGAGAGGTTATTTGGTTCCATGGTTAAACCCAGCACTTCAGTGCCCTGTGGAATAAGCTGTGGACAAAGCCTCAGTCCCCTGCCTCTTCTGGGAAGGGCTGCTGGCCACCAGAGCCAGCCTCCCTGGCTGTTCCATGGCTGGCACAGAGCCTGCCTCCCAGCAAACACACAGGCCTGGCTGCACACAAGTGCCAATGGCTGACATCTCTCTGACCCTTGGAAAAGAGAAGAAAGGGAGGCAATTCTCTGTGTTGTACAAATATTTACCTAACACATCAGCCAAGCACAGAACAGACAAAGGAGCTACGAATTAATCTGCAGGCAGTGATTTCCTCGCTGGGTAATTTGTGCTTTGGCAAGCCAATTCTCCAGCGTGGTAGGAAATGATTTCCACAATATAATAGGATCAACAGTCCCCTTAGAGAAAGTTCTTGGCACTCCGGTTCCTTCTGAAAAGATTGGCTTTTCCCTGGGGGTCTCCACAGGCCTTGGAGAAGGAGCTGGTTTTGCCCAAGCTTTCCTGACTAAAGGAAGGAAAGCAGAGAAAAGACAAATCTCCTGCAGCTCCCTGCAGCCAGAACACTCCCCAGGCTCAAGGTGCTCTCTCCTCACAGCACATCCCAGGGCTCAAGCCAGGCCCTGCAGTCCCCACTGCTGGGTGACAGCTGGAGAGGGGCCCTGAGGCCACGTCCATGGCCCTGTCTGAGGAGCTCCTGGGCAGGGTGATGTGGCACAGGTCCAGCCTGTCCCCAGCACTGTCCCTCAGCACTGCTCACTGGCTCCAGCACGCCCCTGATGGCTGCTGAAAGCCAACAAGCCCATGCCTGGAAAAAAGCAGGAGTCAGGAACTGAAATACCTCAGCAAACACTTCAGTGCTGCTGAGAAGGAATGCCAGGACTATTAGCTTTGATAGGTTTGTTCCAGTCCCTCTGCAAAACCGGTTCTGGCTAGGATGTGAAAAGGCAGAAAAACCAAAGGCTTGGGAAGAGCCTGTCCCAAAGGCAGGGGAAGATGCTGGACCAGGCACTGCTGCCATCAGCCTGTCAGACAGATGCACCAGCCAGCTCCTTGCCCTTCTCACTCCTGGGCTTCACCTCCCAAAGCATTTCCCATCACTTCCCGAAGCACACCAGCTGGTTTCCAGGGCTATTTTTCCACCTCAAACACCTCCCAGGAAGGCAGCACTGGTGCAGGCACAGCTTGCCAGAAGCAGCAGCCAGGTTTGCTGCCACATACTCCCCCCTCCCTGGCATCAGCCTGACCTCCTCTCCACAAGCAGAGGTCCATTCTTCTTTCTACTTTTGCACCCCAATGCTCCAAGGTTCCAGTCCCACAGGGGTCACCCAAAACCATGCAGGGAGAAGTGGTCCCTGTCTTTGTGGCTGTTCCCATCAGGCTGGCTGGCAGATGCCTGCTGAGGATCCAAATGCCCAGCAGGGCTGACCCTCAGCTGCTCCTCTGGATTCAGGATGGGAAGCCCTCATGGCCTGAGCTTCCCATTAGAAATAAGAGGAGGTGAATGCAAAGAAAAGGAAAAGCAGCTGAAGAGGAGAATGGAACAGATGCTGCATCCTAGAGCAGAGCCCCAGCAAGAGGCAGCCAGTCTGGAGCCAGCTGGCCACAGCTCCAGCTCCAGTGAATCAACCATTAAGAGGCAGAAAAGCTGTACCAGGAGAAAATGAGGCAGAGATGGTTCTAGCCCAGGGTCTGGGCAGGCAGGAGCACCATGCCTGCCTCCTCTCAGCCATGCTTTTTACTGCTCCGGGGCTAAAAGTCAGCCAAGGAAGCTGCTAGTGGAGATGAAGAGATCTCACCCAACAATTACCACTCTGCCAGAGCAATGCACTTGAAGCCCGGTTCAAGAGGAAAAAATAAAACTAAAAAAGCAGAAAGCTTCAGCCAGAGATAAGAGCCAGCAGTACCCAGGGAGTTATCAGGCCTCGGGGCAGGAGTGTGACCAGAGCTGCTGTGTGTGTGCAGAGATTAGATCCATCCAGCCCCTGCCATGCCCCAGACAGCACTGACATTTCAATCAGCCTGTCAAGATACCTGGCAATGTGCAAAGGGAAATCCCAGATACACTCAGGTGATCAACTTCGCCTCTGAAAGAGGAGATTTGATTACTCTGCTGTTGTTACTGCTGCTTACATAGCTGCAAATGCTATTAACATCCCCATGCTAGCCAGCCCTTTTGTAACCCTGCTAAATGGTTTCACTCAGCAGCCTCAGGAGAGAGCAGGTCCACGGGCTGTTTTGCACAAAAGCATTTTCCTTCTGAGCCCTTCTCCTCTTCTTTTTGTTGCAAGGATAGGGCAAGAAAGCAACTGGCAGGAATGCAGCAGGGTGTTGTTCTCCATTAGCCCCAGCATCCACAGATCTCTCACTGTGGCTTGATGTTTTAACCCTCCCTTGGATGGCCTTATTTCTCCTCTTATCCTGGATGAACATTTTCAGCTTACTGTTATTCCATGAGACTTCAGCATCATTGGGTGCAATACCCAACACCCCCAGACATTACCACCAGGAGCCTTGCAAATCTACTGGTCCAAAAGATGCTGGTGAAGGCTGCTTGAAACTGAGTAAGAGTCCCAGGCATTTCACACACCCTGACCAGTGCAAACCCTGCTGCTGGTGCCACTCTGCAGAGGAAGCAACACCCACAACTCTACAACACTGAGAGCAGAAATCATGAGGATGAGGTGTGACCTGACCTTCTACCAACAGAGATGTGGGTGAAGCATACAGTGAAAAGAGACAGCCAACAGTTTCTGGACATTAAGATGAGTTAGGTCAACTCATGCATCACAGATGGGGTCAGAGAAACTACCAAAAAAACCCATTCAAGGGTGGGGCCAGGCCAAAGGAGTCTCTTTGGTTATTTAATTAGGTCAATTAAAAGGATAGACAAAAGAGTGAACTTCTTGTCCTCAGGTCGAGATTGGAACATCACTCCTGCTGTTAAAAGGATTCAAGGAGCATGAAACCCAGTGTTACAGAGGGAGCCCTGCACACCTTCCCATTTCTGGTTAGTGCACAACTCACAAATAAGGTTGCTGACCTCCTCCGGGGACAAAGCTCCAGTTAGGAACCTTGTGTGCAGAAATAAATTACTCCATTCTCTCTCCAGGTACAACTGTGATTCACTGCTGTGGGAATGCCTTTGCAAACTGACAATAAGCCACAGAGCATTACAAGTACTTGAAGTATGACAGAGGAAAAGGCAGAGCACTGCACTTGGGAAGGAGAGGAAAATCAGCAGACATGAACTACCCAGGGCACTAATGCAGCCTCACTGCCAGGCCCACCCACAAATAACACCTTGCTGCTGTTCCCCTCCAGGTACAGGAAATGTAATTAATGCAGCAAGGGAGGAACTGATAAACAATCTGGGGCTAACTGGCTTCATGGAAAATATAATTCAAATCTTGTATCTGTCATTAAAGTTTTCCATTGCTTTAGATAAATCATTAAAACCACCCATGCCACACAATTATCTAGCAAATACTGCCTGAAAGCTCAGTCAGGCTATCATACAGGGAGATGCAGTGCTGGATTTGAGTGAGAAAGACCATGGTGTAGCTGCATTACCCTTCAAAATTACAGGGCTGAGCTCCTATGTCAGCTCCAGAAATGCCTGTTTCAACCTAGAATGTACTAGAGCAAAACTGCTGCAAACTCTTGCTTGTCTGCACTTGCCATGCTGAAGGCACAGGAGGTTCAGGAGTTCATGTGAGCATGGAAGGGCGAGCATGCAGCCAGCTGAGGTGCCCTCTCCTCTCCTCTCCTCTCCTCTCCTCTCCTCTCCTCTCCTCTCCTCTCCTCTCCTCTCCTCTCCTCTCCTCTCCTCTCCTCTCCTCGCTTTCAGCAGCAGAAGATAAAAGCCCATGATTTTGGCACTGCTCACTACTGCAGCAAAGCAGGGAGAAATGCTGGCTAGTCTGTTGCCCTCTTGAGGTATTCCATGGGCCATCTTAAACCACATAAAACACATATAGAAGCTTTTAAATCATAGAAAGTATTTTCGACATTATGGCCATGATAGCTGTGCAGTTAAAATCCTCCACTGCTGGCAAGTTCCACTCTGTAATTTGCAGAAGGTGGCAATTGTGCTGCAATGATGGTGTGCCTGTCCCCGAGGCAGTGTGCTGCACACAGGCTGCCTCTCTGTACAACACTGCCATCAAAAGCAGCCTCTGCTTTCACAGTCTTCATGCGCAGCCAGAGAGTTCTCAAAACAGCTACAGCCAAAGAGGGCTGATTCCAGTCATGCCAAGAACAAAGGTGTCTGAGTAGTTCTCATGGAATCCCACTTGCCAAGCCAGCCTTTGGCCAGTCGTTGTCTTCAAAATACGGGATTTGCATCAAAACATTTACTGGTGTGAGGTTTGCCTTGCTCCAGCTGCAGTACCTGGAGCACTTGGTAAAACCAGCAGGTTGGGAGAGGAACACAGACTCAGGTGCTTTGTACACGAGGTTAGCTTTTGGTTTTTACTTCTGCTTCTAAGGTTAAAGTAATTTGCTACTTTCATGGTGAATTGTAACATTAGGCACTATTTTTGTTTCAAAAATACCTTTAATCCTGGAACATTTGCATGGGTTCCTACCAATTCCCTCCCAGTGACCACATCCTCAGTGACTCACGCTCTGCCGTCTGCCTTATTTTGTTTTTAGTACAAATAATAGTAACAACTTTAAAAATTCCTACCTAAACCTCAAGGTGACTGGTGTGAAAAGCAGATGTTCTTCCTGTTTCTGGCCACTGCAAGTGGCATTCCTGGCAGTCTCCCCGTGGTTTGGAGGCACTGGTGAGGCCGTGCCCTCAGAGATGGGAGAGGCACCCAAGGCCTGCTCCACTGAGGTACCAAGTTAGGTAAAGCTGAATTTTGCCTGCATTTATCAGCAGCTGACACATCACACCTTACAGGCACTGCCCTTGCACACTGACCTGGCAGGCTCCTGCCTGCTCGAATTTATCTGTACTGAATGCATCATCATCAGCAGCAGTGAGTACTGATTTTGCAAACACAGGCACGTTTCTAAATTCTTCCCACCGCCAACAGATCTGCTGCTTTTATGTCCACAGTAGCTGAATAAATGTAATTAATAAGAAGTAACATATGTAGGCAGCTTCTCTCCCCTGAGCATGGGGAGGTACCTACAAAACTCAAGAAAGAAAATGGCAATTTTATGCTCAGCAGCCTTTGCCATCTGTTTTTCTTCCTGCAACAGGACTGTGCCCAAGAGAGCTCAACAGGGTCATCCACAAAGCTTTCAGAAAGCTTTGGTAAGTGCATTTTTCTCAACTGATCCAAACACTGCAGAAACAGACTGCTCAAAGAGCTTTCCAACACTTTTTTTTTTTTTAAAACACAGGAGCTGTCTAGGACGTGAAGCTGAACATCAACTGAGCAATAGACCTTCAAGCCAACATTTGTTACTGCTTTACCAAACACAACTAGTGCATTTTTTTTATCTTGGGTGAGGACTTTCCTGAATATTCAACACCTTGCCACTTCCATGTAGATGCAGCATTCCCAAAATATCTTCTTGCAGCTTGATTATCAGTCAAGTTCTATGGAACTCTGTGCTGTAGAAAATGCCATTCACTGCTTTCATGAGAAAGACCCCACACTTTACTTACATCTCTACTTGCCATTTCTATTTGCCATTTTGCTCAAAGCTACTGTAACCATTTTCTTCCCCTGAATTCACCCCAAAAGCAGTAACTCACTCCTGCTGAAATGTGTTACGTCCATGGTCTCTGCGAGCATTCCAGTGAAATTATTGCCCTGCACTTTCATTTTCAGTGGTGACTGGAGGCACATTCTGGACATAATTATGGGCAGAGGAAAATAAAGAAGGGGCTGGACAAATATCTGCCAGAAATGGTGCAGGTAGGGTTGGCCTGACCTCAGGGCAAGGAACCAGGCTAAACCAACTCTCCTGCAGGCCACCCCAGAAATCTCTTCTGATTTGTTTAAATTACTTTAAATTGCCTGTGTTCTTGAGGGTAGCAGAATGACTGTTCTGCCCCTGGCTCTGCATGGGACGCCCTGCTCTGACATCAAACAAAGCCCTGAAGACAGAGGCACCTCTAAGTGTGGGACAAGACAAAAGCTCTCCAACAGCTCTGCTGAGGAGCAACCAGAAGCAGGCAGACTGAGAAATATCAAACCCACAGGACCATAACAAATCTTCAATGTAACAAAGAGGAGCTGACTCCTCAAGTGCAGTGATTGAGGTACTGCTCTCCAGGTATGGCAATTACTGCAAACAATCTGATGATTGCATTTTGAGCCAGATATAATAATAATTATATTACTCCTCTGGTTCAGACTTAGGTGTCATTGGATGACTTGTGCTGAAAGGGACCCTAAAGTTCCAACCCCTCTGCTGTGGGCAGGGACATCTCCCACCAGACCAGTGGGCTGCTCAAAGGCCTCATCCAACCTGGCCTTCAGCACTTCCAGGGATGGGACATCCACAGCTTCTCTGGGCAACCTGTGCCAGTGCCTCGCCACTCTCACAATAAAGAATTTCTCCTTAATATCTAATCTAAACCTGCCCTCTTTCAGTTTAAAGCTATTCCCTCTTGTCCCATCCAGAGTTCCTTTCCAGCTTTCCTGTGGGCCACTTTTAGGTACTGGAAGGCTTCTGTAAACATGATCAGACATCGATTAAAATGGCAGTAAAAGGCAACTGGAATATCAGGATATTCTTCAAGAATGTCTGAGATTTCTCCTCAGATGCTGACACCACCAAATCTATGCTCAAAGCTTTACCTGACCTCTAAGCCTAAATGCCAGCCTCCATCTGTCTGCAGAGGAACTGTGCGTGCAACCTGACACCAGCAGCTCTATTTGGCAAAGCTGAGATTTGTAACACTGATTTCCTCTGAATCATCATCAAACACCAGCTGCTAGTCAGGGCAGACGAACATGCAAAGACAGGCTCACGTTTTGGTAAGCAATGCAAACCCCTATATACCTATGAGTGAAACTATCAAGGCTCAGAGCACTACGGGGGCAAGAGCACGCTCGAGCTCTTCCATGACACAGGCTCAAAGCTCCCATGGACAGAAGGAGCTGCCAGTCCTCCCTCCAGGCACCCTGCCTCCCAGCTAATGCATGCTGTGCCATGGGATGGGCTGCAAAGCACCACACTCGCTCCTGGGACAGCTTTATTTACACAACATGGGTTGCTATGAGGAAAAATCAGGGTTGTGTAAACTCTCTTTTACACAGCTCTTACCCAGTGACATAATTCCAAAAGACGAACTTCTGAAATATTGTTTCTGCTCTGTCTGAACTAACTCCCACGTCGATGTCCTGCTTTGGATCCCAAACAGCCTGTGCAACACTTGACAAAAATAATTAAGAAAGCGGGAACCAGGAGTTCACAGAAACTACTTTTTGTCCCATAGAATCTCAGAATATTCTGAGTTGGAAGGGACCCACAAGGATGATGGAGTCCAGCTCCTGGCCCTGCACAGGACAATCCCAAGAATCCCAGAGAGCCTTGTCCAAAGGCTCCTTGAGCTCTGTCAGGCTGGAAGCTGTGACCACTGCCCTGGGGAGCTGTTCCAGTGCCTGAACAACCTCTGGAGGAAAAACCTTTCCCTGATATTCCACCTAAACCTTCACAGAGACAAAAAGAAAGCCTGTATTTACTGCTACCTACCCTGCTAAAACACTCATGTCCAAATCCCTGTTTGAGAGAAGATTTACTGAGTTTGCTCAGTATTTCCAGCCTGCTAAACCGGGACAGACTCCACTCTCCCTTGGGATTATTGTTTTTAGTGTGGTGTCTTCCAATTAAAAACTTTCTCAAGAAGACTTAAGAGACATCACAAAAGAAGAGGCAAGAGGAACAATTTCAGTTTGCTCTGTAAACCTTGCCTTAAAAGTTCATTTGCTTGGAGCATCCCAGGATCCTGAAAATCCACCCGAGCTGGGAGAGGGAAGACGATGGATCCCTGAACACCACTCCTGAACTTTCCCCTAAAGGCTCCAGCGTGCTGCTCTCATTGCTCACCATGAGCACATCTGCAGATGTGCAGACACACAATTATAGGAAGTACAAATAAGGCCCCCGGCTAACAGCACAGCTGAGAGCCAGGCAGGTTTATGGTTCAAGTAGTTTAAAGGAATTTTTAATGGCTGGTAGACAAGGTCCAGTTTGCTTCAGCAAAGTACACACAATAATAACGCACACACAGTGCAGAAAGCTGAAACACAGCAGCTGTTCTGCTCTCAGCTGATCCACAGGCACATCCCTCACTGACAGGGGTTTGAAGCTGCTGAAGATCTTTCTTATCTGAAGTGCCAGTGATTGTTAAACTGCATCTCTCATTTTTAGCTGATTCCAAGTGTAGATCCATTCTGAAGACAAAGGTGAAAGAGATCCACATTATTAGGGAAAAAAATCCCTTCTATATCATATCTCCTGTCATTCTCCCCTTATACAGAGAGTTTGAGTTGTTGCAGATTGTTGGAGGCTTTTTTATCTTTCAACTTGGTCTTCAGAAAAGATCCACATTTGGATAAAACAAATATTTTAAAAATATTTATTTATTATATATTATATTTTATACATCTGTATTATATTAAATATTAAATTTATTATTATTATTATACCTGGGAGTTGGAAACACAAATTAAAATGCTTTAACAGTGGAAATATGATGGCAAAATTGTGCTATCACTGCACTTTGTGAATACATTTAAGCTGTATTATAAATTTATTTCTATGCTACCTTCTGTATTAACAAACCTGTGGGACAGGTCTAGTGTTTTATCACACTGCCCTAAATTTCATAAAATCAGGAGAACCATTTCTGCTGCTCTTTCAGAACTTCCAGAGAACTGAAAAATTATTCACTGGGACATTTCTGGTTTGAGTTCTGCCGCAGACAGAACAAACTCCAAGCCATTCAGCACTGAGGTGCAGCTGAACTTTCTGGAGCCCAGGCTGCTGCAGGGCCCCTGCTCTCCCCAGGCAATCCCTGCCACCAGCAGGCATTCCTGAGAGCTTCCAGGAGGTGATCCTTCACCCAGCAGGAGACAGCCGGGTGAGCTGCCTTGGAGCTGGGCCAGCACGCCTCACAGAGCTATCCTGTTTCACTGCAATATTTCACTGCGCTGGAGCTTTCTACCAGAGCATTAAAATTGCCCTCCCAGCTGCTTAAGGTGGCTTGCAAGGCCTGACTGCAAAATTGTCATTTTCTTTCCAAGGCACTGGAAATTTCCATAAACCAAGGAAGATTGCTTCCTGCTGCCCAGCACTTGTCCAGCTAGTGAACTCTGGGACAAACAAAACCCTAACAACTGTTCAATCTTGTATAATTCAGCACAGGAAACTCACACAGTAATTCCTGTACTGCCTCCAGAATAAATAGCCACTGAAAATGCCATCTGACATTGGTTATTTACACGTTGACCTGAGAGTTCATCCAAATACTCTTCTCAGTCTCTTTACTAAGTTTTACTGACCTTTTCCACAGGTTCCTGGTGTGATTTCTACCAAGCTCCACTGACTCTGTCCAGTTTCAGTCCTTTTCCATGATGGTAAGAGTGTACTGCCTTACACAACCACATGTACCAAAATACCCAAAATTCCAGCATGTCTTGCCAAAACCGAAGGCCAGAGGAACCAGCTGTCCTCTCACCTGCATTCTGCCAAAAGCTGCTATTGTGTCCTTTATGTTCCTCTGACCCCAACCACTGACAAATCTCCAGGATTCCTCTGCCCCAAACACTGACAAATCTCCACTGCTAGGAGAGCATCAGCCCTCGGTTCTGGTGCTCTGAAACATCACAGTGCAGTTTGTGTGCTACACGGTTTTATAGGAAAAGTTCCCAGTACCATGTCTCCTGGGATGGAGATGAGCAATGTGTGTGTCTGTGACTTCTTGGGCTCCAAAAATAGCCCAGGGTAGCTCATTCTCCAATATTCTTTTAATCTATTTTTAATGCATGCTAGCACCAAAGCACAGCATTGCTGAGGTTGCACAGCACCTCTGGAAATCATCTGGTGTGAACCCCTGCTCACAGCAGCACCGCTGTCACCTAAAGCAGCTTGCAGCAGCATCCCAAAGCCCCTTCCTGCAAAGCTCCCTAAGAACATCTCCCAAGGGATTCTCTGCCGCAGGTCCCTGAACATGGCAAAGTCTGCTCCCATCAAGTCCCAGACTGGAACTTGCCTTGTTCCGAGTTAACTCCAGCCTGTTCACCACACCAGACAAAAATAATCTGTGGAGTAGTTTTAAAACAGACAGCCATCGAAATACACTGATAACTCTCAACCCCAAAGTTTACAACTTCATTACTTTTGGAAAACCTGTCTTTAAGTACCTTGGAAGCAGAAGACCCAAGGGAAAGTGCTGGGATTTGAGCCAAGCCACACATGTGCCTATTTAGAGCCTAGCCTAAAACGGCAATACAACTAACTACTTCAGAGTTTGCAAGAATACTGAGAGGTTTCCTCTCTCACTCTGTGCCCTCCATCTCTCCATTAGAGATGCACCTTCCCCACAGCAAGTTTCAAGTCTGTGATCAAAAACCTTTGTGATCCTGGAAAATGGGAATGGAGGGACAAAAGAGAAGATATTGAATGCCAGAAGGAATAAGGTTTCGCAACCTAAGTTTATTATTCATATCCGTACAATATTAATGAGATAAGGGTTTTTTTCATTCAAATAAAGCAACCACAAAATAACATCCAAGCTACCACATCAGAATTGCACAGGACTGATGCAACACGGAGCAGAAAGTAAATCCTGCTTGCTGCAGGATGTTAGGGCTTTGTCTGTTATATTCCATAACACACCTAAATGCCACTGTTAGACACGCTCTGCTGCTTGGAGAGCTGATACCAAAATGATGCAATGGGAATTCCAGCAGTCTATTGTCCAGGAGCTTACCCATCCAAAAAAATCCTGCTCTGATGGAATATGCTGGCAGGTAAACTGGCAGCAAACCAAACTAGCTCACCTCCAGCAGGCTCATTTCTGTGCTGCCCTGGCTCCTGGCAAGGGTGGAGCCCAGAGGGAGACCTTGTGGAGCAGGGCACGAAATGAAGGCAGCACCATTGACAGGGTCTGTGCACTCAACCTCACACAGATCTGTTACAAAAATGCTACTGCTTCTATTGGAGAAATCAGGCCTCTGGGCACTCTAATCCTCATTAGAAATAAGAAAAAAATTCATTTCTAGTTTTAAAAAAATCTGCTCTCAGAAGCTGGCAAAGTAAGCCTCACTGGGTTTAACTTCAAATGCCTGTAACTGCATAATTTGGAAGTGTCAGAGCAACATTTTGTATTCATCTTTGCATATGATCAAAAGCATGACCGCCACAAAACCAGAGACACACAGCATGTCCCAGAACTTTGGTGAAATCTGGTCCCTAAAGCATTCAGTTGCTGAGATGAACCCTTGTGGAAGGATGTCCTTTATGAACATTTCTAACCATTTGGGGTTATCCCAAATAAAAGAAGAGTTTAATTAGCAACTTCATACCTGCTACAGACTGTAAAGAGGTACAAAAAAACAGAGCATGCATAACTTTCCAGCAGACCCCACAAAAATTTTTCCGGTATTTCTAAAACCTATTCCCATATCTAACCACAGGAAGTCTCACAGGTGTTTTTCACAAAACCTCAGCTCACTTACGCTAGAAATGTAGTGGGCTCTCTGGACAGGCAAGCTCTCACCCAGCAATAGCTCAAAAGAGAGGAAATTCATCTTGGACAACACTAAATTAAAAATGTTAGCAAACAGGATATATCACAGAAGAGGAAAAAAAACCTGTATTTTTGTCTACCAATTCTGCAATAACAAAACTGTCCAGTTTCTTCCCCCCCTTCTCAGCTGGCCTCTCCATGCTTTTTATTTATTTTCTTCTCTCCCTCCAGACTCTTACAGCCTCTGCCTGTTTGGGGGGAGCACATAGACCTTCCCACCTCCCAGCAGCCCTCCTGAGATCCCTCCTCAGAGCTCTCTGATGTCTGCTGGTGAGCTCTGTCTCCTCTTTCATCAGCTGCCTGCAAGCCCTGCCCCAGTCTCACAGCACAGGAAGAAACACAACTCAACAGCATTAATAAATGATGGCTGGTCCCTCCTGTCCCTGTCATCTCCTGTGCTCTGGCTGTAAGCAATCCTCCTGCTCCCAGGGCAAGGACAGGCATCAGCTGTGGGGCTGCCTTGGCCCAGGACTCCAGGACAGGTTTGTCTGAGCCCAAACGCTCTCCTCGGCTGGCCCAGCCTCCTGCCAACACCTCGAGTGCAGAACCCCGGCTGGCTCCAGCAGCATTGCACTTTATCCTCCGGCCACTGCTCCCGAGGGATCAGCTGCCACTCCCTGGTCCTTCCCTGCCTGCTGCCCAAGGCTCTTCTCACAAAAGCCCATTAGATTTTGTGACTCATCCCTCACCCCAGGGTAAATCTAAGAAAAGAAGCAAGGATGAGGAGAAAAAACAGTAACTGTCATATGAAGAAAAATTATAAGCCTATTCTTTCCACCCAGGACTTCCCCATCCCAGCCATGAGCAAAGCCCCAATTAAACCATCACAGCAAGCTCCCAGGGCTCCAGCAGGGGGCTGGGCGTGATGGACACCAAAAGGCTCTGCTGACTCCTGACCTGCTACAAAAAAACTCTCAGTGCTCATGTCCTTCAGTGCAGGGTCACATTTCTCCCAGCAAAGCAAGCCTCTTCTCCTCCCCAGCCTGACAAGATGTAGCACTGACCTCTAACAGACTGATGGGAACAGATTTGGGGAGGATGTGGCACCTGTGAACCTGAGACAAAAGAATAAACCCCAAGTGAAATCCTGACTCCTTCAACAGCGCAAGCAAAGCAGGAGCCTCAGGGAGCACATTTGTTCAGCAAGTTCATGTGCAGACTTTAAGCAAGACCCACGAGATGCCAAAATGCAATTACAGTCAAAGAGGGGATACAGGACAGCATCTCAGTATCTTGTATTTGCTCTCTTTTTGGCAGCTTGCTCCAGTTCACTCTGCTTTTGTATCAAAAGGATGTTTTCTAACCAATGGTGCTGCAAACCACAAGCTGAAAACCAAGCCAGGTTATATTTTGCTATTTAAAAACAAAACCATCACCCACCAGGGATTTTGCCCAATGGTCAAAGCTGCCCAGCTGCTCCTTTGTGTGCACAGCTGTATACAGTTTGTACAGAGCTGCACAGCTATAGGAGTGGAGGGAACAGAGCAAAACCAAGCTGCCACAAGCAGCAACATTAAAGGGATTCTTTTTACCACTCTTCTTCCCAGTAATTAAAGTAGCCTTCTTCCAGTTTTCTGAGTGATTGAACCACCCTGGGAGAATCAACCCCAACATATTTTCAAACCATGTTTTGGTTTGCTCAGAGAGGGCCAGTTTTTAATTCACTTCTTACAAGCATTCACAACAGGCCTGGATTGTCTAAAGGCTAGCCTTAGCCAGATCAGGAGGAAAATAAAAGAGAAAAAGCAATGCCCATACAACTGCTAAACAATATCAAATACATGCCAGGAGATTTTGATCTGCTGCTGGAGGTTGCACAAGCAAACAAACAAAGTGAAATAAATATGGTAGATTATCCATTGCCATTTCTTCACTCAACTCTAAGACCTTCTGCCAGAGATGCAGTTGCTGTGCATGGAACAGAAACCACAGAGGGCTGCCTAGGGCTACTCAGCAGGCAGACATGGCCCAGAGTCACTGAATGCTGCTGGTTTCAATTAGGGACCAGAGCTGGTGCTTTAACTCCATCTTACGAATAGGGTCTCTCTGAAAAGTCCGAGTGCATGCACAGTACCTCACTGTGCAGGAAATAAAAGCCTTACGTAGGAATTTAGTAATTAGCAGATCAGGCCATTGGTTCATCCTATCAGATAATCCGCCTTTGACCAGCAGCCAACATCTAATGTTTAAAAGGTAGAAGAAAACAACCTTCAAAAGTACCTTTAGCTGTATTACTTTACAAAGAAAAAAAAAAAAAAAAGTCCTGATGACCTACAGAAACAGTCAGCTTATGCCCTGCAGCACAAATTGTAATTACTCTTCTCTTACCATGCATAGTTGCAAGTGTTACTATCAGTCATAAAATTATCCAACCCTTAAAAAAAAATACCAGCCACACCACCTGCATCATTGGCTCCTGCAGCACTGGATTAACTCTGCTGAGATTACCCAGCACATACACAACAGATTTATTTAACAAATGCTGCTTTACAGGTTCATGGTGTAAATCCCATTAAATGATACAGTGTTGAGGGAAACCAAGAGACTGACTCCATCTCTAAAGCCACTTTGAATTCTGCTGTAGGACTGGCATTGTCTCTCTCCACAGGGAAAAAAAAAAAAAAAGACATAGGTATCTTACACAAGTAAATCCTGTCACAAGAAAAGCTCTCCTGCCTCAACCACCTCTGCTGTTCCTTCCCCTTGGTCCTTCTGAGACCTCACGATATCCGTGAGCACTGAAGCACACGGAGCTAGCTGCTGTGCTCCAGGCAGAGATGGATCTGGGTTCAAGGCAATGTCAGAGCTCAGTCCTGCCTGTTTATGTTCTCTTCCATTTTTAAAACAAAGCTGCTCCAGCCCACATTGGCTGCAGCCCAGTGGGAGCCCTACCGTGGGCTGAGATCCAGCCCTGGCCTCACTCTATTTATGTTTTGATGAGCTGCAGCAAGCAAGGCAGACAGCTTTGTTGCACAGCCAATTTTTTACCATTCAGACCAGTGAGCAACTGCTGGGTCACTTTTCCTGAGCAGTGCCTGCGTGACCATTTCTGGAAGAGGTTTCCTTGAATTTTTCAGTTTCAGGTGCAAGGTGTCCAGTTTCACTGTGGCCTTTCCAAACAACTCCAGTAACTCAAAGGCTTTAGTAACTCAAAGGGATCCAGAGATGCAGATGAAGGATGGTTTAGCCATCTCAAATCTCATACAGCCTGGCTTTCATTAGCTCCTTATGGCCTGTCTTTAGACCCAAAAGTGCTGCAGTAAATCTGGAGTCACTCCCCTGAGCAGCAGAGTTTTGAGAACAGTGTTTGGAACCTGGAGTGAAGTTCTGACCTTCTTTTACATTCCTGCAAGGGCTGACCAGGAAATGGCCATGGAAGCAGCTCCAGGCAAACCCAGCCTTCCAGGGCCCTGTTTCAAACCCAGGTGCCCCTAGCTCATCAAGTTCCACCAAGTCAAGCAGGAGCTTCCTGTATATTGGACCCTGTCGTGGCATCCTCCACTCCCCTCCCACAGGAATTCTTTGAGGTGAGACTGGCTTGCCTAAAGCAAATCCCTGGGGAAATCCTCTCACTTTCCCTTGCTGAACTTCACAGGGTTGGTGATTGCCCAGCCCTCTGCTATGTCAAGGTCTCTGCAGGGCCTTCCTGCCTCCACGGGGGTCAGCAGCTCCTCCCAGCACTGTATGGCCTGCAAACTTACTTACTATCCCTTCCAGTCCTGTGTGGAAGCCATTTGGACTCTCATCTGCCCTCCTCATGTCCAGAGCTGAGGTTTTGCTGGTACTTTTCCTCCTGTCAACAGAGATTTTAAACTTGATCATTTGGTGGTTGCTGTGGCTGGGATGGCCACCAATCTCCACTTCAGCAGCGGGACCCTCTCTGCAGACAAGCAGCAGATCAAGGAGAGCATCTTTCCAAGTCAGCTCCCTCAAGACCTGTTCCATGAAGGTGTCATCCAGTTTTTCTGGATCTTCTGGTTGTCCCACCTTTCTGATGCCTCCAGTTAACTTCTGGCAAGCTGAAGTTCCCAACAAGGACACGGGCAGTTGCCTTGGAAGCGTTCCCTTAACTCCCCAAAGAATAACTTGTTGGTGTCATTGTCCTGGCTAGGAGGTCTGTAGTAGCCTCCCACAATGACATTTCCATTATTTGTTTGCTCCTTGAGTCTTCCCCAGAGGCTCCCAGCTGTGCCACTGCCAGCTGTGAGCTCTGTACATTCTAACCCTTCTATTCCATGCAGTGCCACCCCATCCAGGTGAGGAGATGGTGTGGGACAGTGGAAAATTTGAAATGTAAATGCATGCTTGCAACCCTAGAAAGGAAACTTGCAATGGTCATGTCATGGCTTATTTATTCCAGGATCTGACCTCTTGCATACATCAATGTTGTTCTCCACTTTAAAGGGTCCCAGAAGGTAGAAGGAGTGTACCATGCTGCAAGCTGTGCAGTCCCAGCAGTGTGGCAGGGGATAGCAAGGCTTTCAGAGTCATGAAAACACTCAGGGGAGCACAGCGAAACAGCACCAAGTAGGTGAGGTCAGCAGCAAGCAGGTACTTGCAGGCTGGGGTGGACAGGTACGTGTGCCGAGCAGTGAACGTGTGGGGAGCACATCCACACGCCCAGGGAGCACAGGGAGGAATGGGAAGCTGGGCCATGAGGTGGGTGGACAGCCTCGGAGATGAAGGGATGCCTCCTGGCAGGAGGAGAGATGTTTTGCAGGGAGGAGCAAAGCCACGCCGGGCTTTGGGTGTGGAAGGAGGGAGCAGGGGAAACTGGTACAACAACATGGAGTGAACAAGTGCTGCAATCACTGACAGCCCGGCACAGGTGGGGTTATCCAGGTGCTGCCGACTTCCCCTGGGCAGGGAGCTGGTACAGGAACTGCAGCACACACCTGTGATGTGCCTACAAAAGTACAATGGGACAGTTTCACTGGGAGACAGCAGCACAGGACAGGCATGTACGTACTGAAGCCTGTTTCCTGAAGTCTCTCACCCTTCACTGCGTGAGCACCCCACACAGACAGGATCCCTGGCTGTCACCAGGGAGGCCAGCAAGGAACCAGCACTGGAGAGAAAGTGCCTGAAAGCACTTGCTCCTCTGGTACACAGCAAATGCAGGAGACAGCCTGAATCACCCACAGTGTTTCAAGACTGCATCCAACATTGGTCCCATGAATCCCAGGCTGTATCTCACCACTAATTGCAATCTTAAAACATCAGGGCAGAGAGTAATGAAGCCTCCCACACCCTGGCTCCACACAAAGGAAACCACTGCAGCCTGCAAGGCTTTTATGCAGAACAGCAAAGCATTGAAGAAGTGCCTCTGGTCCATAAAGCAATTCACCCAGCACTGTCAGCATGTTGTTTAAGAGCAGCAGCCACAGCTCAGCTGCCAAAACCCTCACCTCATCTCCACACTGTGGCCTCCTCTGGTTCAGAGGGAAGAGCTGCAACTGGATGTTCCTTACAGATCAGCTCCACACAGACCACCCTGGGTAGTGAAGTAAAACTGCCCCAGCACTGGAGCTCAGCATCAAATTCCCTGGCCACCTGAAACAGCTCTAAGCGAAGAACAGGTGCTGCAATTCCTCTGATGGGAAACAACAGTTCTTAACCTGGAGCAAACATGTTTGGTTGGATGTGCTCAGCAAAAAGAAGGAACACAGGTGCCTCTGGAGCACAGGACACTAAAAAGGGGCTATCATGAGCCTGCTTGGCACACAATGCAAAATTAGGTTAGGGCTTTGTTTTCTTGGGAGATTCAATTGCTGATTTCTGAGTTTCTGGGCTCATTTCGTAGTGCTTAGAGCACACAGAGACCCTCTACATCTAGAATATGCCTTTAAGAACTTGAGATACACACACCTGCAGAGAATCAAATTATGGTTATTTCTCTACAAAGCTACAGATCCAGACAGTACCATCACATCTACTTTAAATAATAACAGTAATTTTTAAAATCTGGATTATTTACAAAGAAATGCACGCAGCAAATTGTGTGGTTTCATTTAAGCCATACAGTGAAATGACAAATCCCAAGCACCCACAACAGACAGTAGCTGGTAAAATCTGAAAGCATTAAAGAAAAATGATAACTTACGTGCCTCCAACTGCACAAACGGATCTACCACACTCATGAGAAAAATCACTAAAGCCTCCTGCCTCTGCCTTGTCCTGCCAAGGTGGCCAGGGCTGGACAAACGTTGTCCTTAGCGTTTGCTACACGCACAGTGGTGGCTCAAATGCTTTACTCCCCACTATCAGCACTTCCTTTCATGCTCTTTTTTCTTAGTTTTTTAAAAATTATTTTTAACTTGCATATGCTTGATGTGGTAGACTCCCCCCCAAAGCACTGCCTGATTTGAGAACCAGCCCAGTATCAAACACCTGAGCTGTCCTCCTGGGGGTTTCTACCCTCAGCCAAGCAATGTATGAAGCTCCATTCTCCCAAAAACGCTTTCCAGTGACTAAAGTCTTAGGCTGCCTTTTCACTTCACTCAACAACTAGAGAAATGCACTCAGATCTGACACCAGGGGATACAGGCCTGCCACTGAACCACCCTCAGGAGAGAGTAGCAGGTCACCCACTCCAGCCTCAGTGTCTGAGACAAGAATTGGAAACAGTCTTGACACCTGCTGAGCCCAAGAAAGGCATCTCTGAATTTTAGCAGCTGAACATTGACCAGAGATCTCTGCAGACCTAGTAAATGCCCAGCTCTCCAGAGGGGAGGCAGCGAAACATTGCAAAGGTGGATTTTAAACTGGGTGCAGAGCTGAATTTAGCACAAGGACATAGGGCACCCTCCAGCCCATTGCATCTTCCCAGCAGCTCTGCAGGGCACAGACAGGAGAGCCCAGCTGGAGCACAGGCTCCTCCTGGACAGCTTCAGCCAGCCAAGACAGGCCATTTCAAGTGGCTGTCTGGTAAGAAATTTGTATTTTTGCCAGTAGACAGCACCACAGCAGAGTTCAGCAAGGGGAAGTGAACATGGAAGAAGCACTTTAGCCACTTCTCAGTAAATGATGATCACTAAGGGCAAGGAGGTCCCTCTCACTGTTACCAGCAAGAGCAGGAAAAAGCCACTTCTCCATCACAGAACAGGACTCATCTAGGAAAAGGGAAGTCCATCCTCTCAGGCTTGTGAGCTGAAGTGACACAAATGCCTGAAGCCCCTGCCCCAGCAGTGCCACTGCCACACAGGATGGTTGAATCCCCAGCCCTCCTGCACTCCCACCACCAGCACACACAGCCAGGGGCTGCCAGGAGCGTGGGATGCCAGCACGAGGAAAAAAACCCTCCACTAGGACTTACCAGATTTGTGGGGGGGGGGGAAGAGCAAGACACAGCCACCTTCTCCCCCAGGCTGTGGTGAAAGAAAGTGCTGCTTTCTTCACCTTGCTGGGTTTCAGGCAAATCAATCTTTCCAGCAAAAACAGTAGCCCCAGCAGGTCCTGCTGCAGCTGCAGTAGGCATATTTTCCCATAGAATTTATACTTCGCTTTTCTTCACCCATGCTAAAAATACCTTGATGTCCTTCACACAGACAGGGCTCACTCCACCTCTGGCAGGGAAAAGGAAAGGGAAGCCAGAGACCCACCTGACAGTTTTGTTCTCTTTCCTTCACCAGCACGAAGCCACAGAGGAGGGAGGCACCTGTGCCTGGAGCTGAGGCAGGAGCAAGGGGGGAGCCTGCCAGTCCTATAATCCCTGTGGTTCCTGCAGCTCTCTCTCTTCCCTGTCCATCTAAAGCCATGCAGACCTGGCACAGGGCTGGCACACATCTCTACACACCTCCAGGTACAGACAGGCCATTTCCCAAGCTGGCTGCTCAAAGGCAGAGGACATAGCCAATGCAGCTACCCCAGCTGCTCCCATTTCTCTGCTATTTGCAGGAAAAGGGGAATTTCTCGTCACTTTTGGCAGGAACAGTCCTCAGACAGACTGAACATGCCTTCCTCTTCTCTTTTCTTCTTCCTGCAGCTGGCCCAGCTTTCCCTAGAAGCAGTGCCTGCCAGCCATTGCAGATAAAACCCAAATCCCAACGCAAACCATGTTAACATTTACTCTGATCTCTATTAGGCTGTCAAGGGTGCTCCCTTTGCTCCACCACACCTGTGGTGTCCCTCAGACTTCCTCCTCCAGAGCTGTCAGGACCAAAAACGTGCAAACCCCTGGTAACTCTCCCTGCAGTGGTCACACTTGGCCATTGTGCTGCCCCTGCACATGCTGCAGAGAGCTCTACCCAAGGGCCTGGGAAAAAGGAACAGGGTTTAAAGACCAAGACCTCACCTCAGCTGCATTCTTCCACCCTTTTCTTTGCCCCAGGCTGTGCAGTTCAGTGCAATGAATGGGAAAGGCCAGAGGTGAGATCTGTGTTCTGAGGGCCCAGAGAAGTCCCTGCCCCTGCTTTACACACAATAGCAGAGCTAGCTTACAAAAGGCAGGGTGGCAGCTCACCTGGGGAACCCAAACCAGCAGGGCTCTTCCAGCAGAACAATGAAACAACAGGCTCTCCCCTCGCAGTGAACGCACTTGGAGCCCAGTGAATGCTTTTCCATTCATGGACATGAAGTATTTCAAAAGAATAAATAACAATTGTCACTGACACCTTTGACACAGAGCCCAGCTGAGGCACAGGAGGTCGAAGCAGCTTGTTCGAAGCCTTGGCTGTTCAGCAGCAGAGACAAGGCTGGCCCACATCCCTGTCCACCCAAATCTGGGCTGTAACCACCAGGCCCCTCCTGCAGGCCACCCTGTAATAGAGAGCAGACAAGCTCTCATTTAGGGTGGGCAGCTCCTGGGGACAGTGACATCTCCAGCAGCTTGTTCTGGCAGGGTGGCAGTGCTGAACACACACTCATTTTCTCAGGGCAGCCAAACCCTTCATCTGCCCAGAAAACCTTTCCACAAGCGAGGACACACCCGAAGCTCTGAAGGTCTCCAGGAGCAGGAGCTGGCCTCCCTGGCTGTTTATGTGATACTCAAAGGACAACAAGAAGGGAACAGAGCTCCGAGAATTAGGATTTCCTACCGTGTCCCAGCACTGTCCTGGAAATACCTTGTTCTCCCACCTGCTTCAGAATCCCCCCAAGCACCCCAGCCCTGGCAGGGACCCTCCCGGGAGGCAGCAGGGTGCTGAGAGCCTTTTCCTCTCTGCCCGCCAGGCCAGCCCAGCTGGGTCACACACAGCTCTTGGCAAGGGAAGAGCTCCCTGCTAGTTTTAGCCTGGGGCTCTCCAGGCAGGCAGCACAGCTCAGGAAGGCTGGGCAGCACCGAGGTGAGCACCGAGGTAAAGGAGTGCTGGGCAGGGGGTGCCACGATGGAAGGCTGAAGCAAATCCCTCCCCATGGAGCAAGGACAAACTGCAGCTCCCGGGATCTGCTCCTGGAGCCAGGCAGTGCCCTCAGGGCTCTCATCCTGCCCAGAGGAATAACTGAGGCTGCAAACCTGCAACAGGATCCCGTGAGTTTCACACACACCTGGGGACAGTCCTGGAGCTGGTGCACCTTGCCAGTGTGCCGTGCTGAACAAGCATCACTTTGCAAACACTGCTCACAGCAGAGCCTGCTCTGGCTCTTTCCCATCATAGTCCCTTCTCCAGCATGCTGCCTATCCAGAATTGTTACCCAGGGATGGGAGTCCCTGCTGTGGCAGTCAGTGCTTGGGGTGGGAGATGGGCAGGGAGAATTGCCCCTTGTGTCAGGATGCAAACTTGCACAGGTTCCAGCAAACACCACCTCTCCTTCTGTGTAAGAGGAAAACCCCCAAAAGGCACAGCAAGACAGAAAGGGAGCCCTGAGGACTGTGAAAGGAGCAGAGGCAGCCTGAACCTCAGCAAATTCAGAGAGTTTCTGGATTAAACGCTACCTGACCATGAGCCACAGGACTATGTGCAAGCCAAGCATCTTTTATTCAATTTTCACTGTACCTAGAGAAAAGGGACTTGACATCCTTTGTAAGTAAGGGGGGATACATAAAAAATTCCTGCCTGCATTAGCAAATCCTTTTTCTGCAAAAAAAGCTGGCAAAGTGCTGAGCATTTCTTTGACATCCAGGACAAAAGGGATAACCACACCGTGCCAGTGAAGAGCAGCATGTGCACACTGAGCACAATGCCCTACCCAGGCAAGACACCAACCAGGTGTCTCAGCAGACACTAACCACACCAAAAAGCCATCAAGCCACTGATTTTCAAGGCACCAAACACATTCTTAACCACCCTGGCAGAGCTGCTTATGATCCCTACAAGCTTCAGTAACTTTTATCCCTGTATTTTCCTCCACCTCTTTTAAACCTAAAACAGTGGTTTATTCTGTGCCCTCCTCTTTCTACATCTCTCTTTTTGATCTCTGTTCCAGCCTCCCTGCTCCACTGAAATCCCAAGTGTTTGCTCCTAATCTAGCTTTCAGTTCCTTCCACATTACAATGTTTTAGTGGCATTTTCCAATCACTCCATTCTGACACTCATCTCACTATGTCCCACTCCTTACTTTAGTTAAATAATTTCTGTCATCTGTACTTGCAAATGCTTCCTCTTCTGCTGCTTTTACCTTCCACTTTTCTTTCTTCCTCTCCTTTTGCATGAGCTGCAGATGAGCTTGCTAAAATGCTTCTTTCCCTCCTTGATCTGCCTATGTCATGTATCGAATTCAAACAAAGAGTTTTAAGGAAAAGGTGAAAACAAAATTTACAAAGAATAAAAATTAAAAAAAAAAACCAAACAGGAAAAAAACCCCCAACTAGTCATGCCTTTTGGGAAGCATGGAGTTTTGGGAAAAAGCACTCAAGAAAGAGTACTGGAAGACCCAGAGTCAATTGGCAAAACAATTACAATTTGCAAAGCAAAGGAAATCGGCTGCACGGCTGGGGCTGATGGAATGCAGACAGCGATCAGACAGTGCAGGCAAACTGAAATAATACTGGCCAGACTGAGGCAGGGTGCAGCAGGAGTTCAGAGGGACAGCACCTCCCCTGCCCCAGCAGCAACACCAGGGACCCTCTGCCCACTGCAGCCAGGGGTGCCAGCCCGGGAGATGTGCCTGGAAAAGCCTTGAGAGACCCGCAGGGAAGGGTGGCATGTTCAGAGGAACCACAGGTGCACAGCTGTGCCAGCAACACCTCACTCCTGCAGAGCAGCAGGGATGAGGAGAAGGGCCCAGAGAGAGGGAAAGGAACAAGAAAGGTGGAGGAATTTATTAGCTGCAGACCAGGTGCAGGTGAGCAGCACCGTGCCAGCAGCAGAGAAACTGCCAGTGGATGAAGGGCACTGCCAGAAAAAGCAAATTAAATCCAGGCTCAATGCTGACCATCGTAGTTCCACTCCTGGAGAGGGTGAGCAACATGAACAAGTAAATACAGATCATCACCTACAGCCAGCAATTCCATGGAAAATGAAAACACCCATTACCAAGGTTAAATTCTGTCAAGCCCTGGTCTCACAAAATGTGTGCAATTCCCTGAAGAAGAAGTAACCAAAACAGCAGAGACAGAATTAGAATACATCTTTTCACGTATAAATAAGCTCCCAACATAGCACAACATGAAGCAGAACAACTGTCCTTCAACTCATGCAACCTACAGAGTCCTTCCTGACTGAGGAAGCAGCTGAAAAAGAGCGGGATCAGGAGTGGCCCTGGGAATGGGCAACAGAGACGGAGCAGCCAAGGCACATGGGCAAAAATAGGTGATGGAACAAGCTGTGCCACGCTCCTCATCCCACAGACCCGACTGCTTAGGTCCTGAAGAATTAAACACCTGTAGAGAGAGGGTTTTCCCCCTGCCTGAGAGGGGAGAGGAGAATGATGGCCAACACCAAACCACTCCTGGGGCCTGAGGTGCCTGCAGCTGGTAGTCCAGCCAGCACGTGGAGACAAACCAAGCATCAGCCTGGCAAAACCTTTCCCCACAAAGCACTGTTCAGGCTGCGTTTAGCACGGAAAATCTTTCTAGAACCCACAGGAGTTTAGACCCACAGAGATATTTACATCAATGCCATGTAGTAGCTGACGGCTACCATCTGCCTTCCCACAAAAAACTGAGCAATTACTTGCCTTGCTGCTGCGGGATCCCTCCGTTCTGAACATCCTTGGATCGATCCTGAGGGCCTCAAAGGTCAGGGGGCTGTGGGTCAGCAGGCACAGACCCTGCAGATGCAGGGCCCAGAACAGCAGGCAGCAAGGGGGCTCCAGCATGGGGCACTGCACAGGGCCAGC